>SJYA01004096.1:0-39523 GCA_006410615.1 Neotragus moschatus | reverse complement strand
GATGAACAGGGAGGCCTGGCGTACTGCGATTCATGGGGTTGCAAAGAGTCGGACACGACTGAGTGACTGGACTGAACTGAACTGAAACTGACATTTGCTGCCCTGAAGTCGTGACACCCTGGTATCAGTGCTGGGGGAGGCAAGTAGAAACCAGAAAATTGTACAAACTGAGAATGTGGCTTGGGGCTTATTGTATTCTATAGTACCAGGTTATTTCCAGCTCAACAATTTTTAAGAAAATTCCAGCCAATACTAAAGGTATTCAAGTAGTAATTATCCTTCCCAATCACCACTTAAGCTTTAAATCTATTTTTAGTCCAAGCACAAAAGAGTTTTCACTTTGGTAGATTGGTACATTTTCAGGCCGCTGAGAGACCAGTCTGCTCACTCTGTCTTTACCCCTCACTGATCACGGGAGCACGTGGGTTTGACCGACACAGATGTACCTGCCACAGGCCTTTCATCTTTGCCCTGTTGCCATGGGCGCCACCCACCAGATGACACAAAGCAGCGGAGGAGAGCAGGGCTCACGCCCTGGGCCTGATGTCAGGGCTCTGTGACCATCAGGAACCTGAAGAGACCGTTTCATTCCCAAACTAATTCACTCGGGGTAGCAATTGTTGAGCTTAAGATATTCCATGTAATAGACTTTATTATTTTTCTGATAGTAATCTTCATTTTAATCCCATTAGCAAAGTATAGATGATCTCAGAACTGTTATCCTAAAGGAGCGTAACTTCCCCCCGACCCCCACCCAGGTCGCAACAGAGGGCCTGGACACAGAGGGGCTGGTGTGCAGTCAATCACATCGCGAGGCAGGCACCAGCCTCTTATTCACACCAGGGTCTTGCAGAGCAGAGGGGGTAAACATAAACACACATGCGCCGCCCCCCCCCAACCCCTCACCCCCGCCACCTCCGGGTGAACAGGACTGACTGTCCTTTTATTTACATTAAATGAATCAAGTCAAAGCGCAGATTGCCCTTGTGCCAGGAGGTGTAGTTCTTGTTGCTGGGTTCATTCACATCTGCACCATGATATGTACTGGAGGCCGAGACCANCAGTTTGCTGTCTCTTATACACATCTCCCCCGCCACCTCCGGGTGAACAGGACTGACTGTCCTTTTATTTACATTAAATGAATCAAGTCAAAGCGCAGATTGCCCTTGTGCCAGGAGGTGTAGTTCTTGTTGCTGGGTTCATTCACATCTGCACCATGATATGTACTGGAGGCCGAGACCAGGGCAGCTGATGGCAGCAGGGTGGTGCGGGGGCACTGAGTTAGACCCCACTCCCAGGAAGCTCACCCAATGGGGAGCACAGGTGGGAGCCCAGCAGACAGGAGGAAGACGGGGTCCTGGGCAGGCGGAAGGGAACTGGAGGGGCTCAGAGGCAGAGGCAGTGCTCCTCTGTGCCCGGCAACGGAATTCATTTGACCTTAAGTTTGAGTTGCTCGTTTTTGTTCCACTGATGAGAGCAGTGAGTTTGCTCTCTATAAACTATCTTTACATTTGATTAGAGGAGCCCCTGCTCTGCTAGGGAAAGCACTGGTTTGGTATGAAAACATCACTTTGGGGGCTACACAAGAGGACATCTGGTTTTTCCGGGTTCTTAAGCCAGGGCTTGAGTGAAAAGCTTTGGACTTAATGCAGGCAAGTGAAGGGCATACGCAGCCTCCACATCCAGGAGGAGATGGGTCCTTCGCAGCGGGACCTGCCTGCGTTCTATTACCGAGGCCCAAAGGTACTCCTTCCCTGCAAAGACATGGCTCCCCGGCCAGCCAGAGCCAGGAGGACTCACACGGCCCCTTACCGTCCTCCCCTCCCCCTACCCGCCAGATCTCTGTGGCCCCCATAGGCCCTTTCACTCCTGAATGTCTTAGCATGCTCCTGCTGCTGCCGCTGTTTCGTCACTCGGTCGTATCCAAATCTTTGTGGCCCCATGGACTGTAGCCCTCCAGGCTCCTCTGTCCATGGGATTTCCCAGGCAAGAATACTGGAGTGGGTTGCCATTCCCTTCTCCAGGAGGTCTTCCCAACTCAGGGATTGAACCTCCATCTCCTGCTTGGCAAGCAGATTCTTTACCACTGAGTCACCTGGAAATACATGTCTTAACATGGTGCTTTTCCTTAAATTCACAAATCTTTACTACAATAAATAATTTAAAGGGATTTTTTTTTTTTTTAACCACTGGGGTAAGGAGGAAACTAATGCAATGGGTTGTCATAAAAATACAATAATGCTCTTAATAAATACACACAGTAAGTACTCAGTAAATAAATAAATTGCTCTTAAATTAGCTCTCAGAACTGTTCCTGGCCTGGAAGAAAAGAGTATTGAAGAGTTAATAACTTTTGTAGTAAATGATTCAGTGTCACCCGTGCCAGGGCTGTGACTTGGGCAATGCTGGCATGGAGACAAGGAAACTCCCCAAGGGCAGGCCCGCTGGTTCCCTGTGTGCCCAGGCCCCACCTGACTGGTGACTACTGGTCCTCTCCGCCTGCCATTTCCTCCAAGAAGAATCACAGCTGCACTCTTCTCAGTTTGTTTTGCTCGTGTGCCTGGAGACCCCAAAGCAAGGGGAGCATTCAAAACGAGATAAACGTATAAACACAAGCAGAAACCAACACACACATCCTCTGCAACACAGTCGGGAAATCACACAGGATCCGACCAAAGGAAGAAGCCAGCAAAGTCAATAAACAAGTTGGAGGAGACGCAACATACAGAGATGAAATGTTTAGAAGAAATAAACACGGAGAGGAGGGAAAAAGAGGCAGCATGGAAGTTCTTGAGTTAAAAAGTTTCCTAAGCCTCTACTTCCAGGATTGTATCTGAGGTCCCAGGGATCAGAAAGTCACCCTCCCAGGAGACTCTGTGTCACGAATGCCTTGAAATTTCTCCTCTCTGCCTCACAGCCCTCTCTCGCCCCCTCGGTGCCCACATGGGCCTTGTTCTGGGTTGTGTAATTTTCAGGGATGCCATGTTTTTCTACTTATTGAGGCAAGGCAAGGAATCAACCATCCTTGAAGACATGCTGTATGCCAGACACCGTTTGACTTTTTACAATGGCTACCAAATTGCTCTCAGTAATATCTCATGAGATAAATGGTTTTACCGAATTTGCATAAAGTCCCACAGCCAGGAGAGTTGGACCTGAAATGGAGTTTGCTTTTAAAAAGCCCCTGCCTCTCTACTCTATTTCTCTGTAACCTCTAGTCCCATGTTTCTTCCCGTCCCTGTGTCCTGTGCCTTTAAGGATCATTTGCAGGGAGTCCTGTTCTGACTATTTAGGGCTGAGGAGCCTCAGGTGAGTGACACTCAAAACTAGAGTCAGAAGGTCGGCTGGGCACAGCCCTGGGATGCGTGGAGGTCAGAGAAGGCTGTGAAGAGACAGGTACAGCAGTTCAGCAAGAGCTATGAGAGTCAGAAGGTGAAAAGCTAACGGGAAGCTTAGAAAATAAAACACATTTGAAAGGAGTTGGAATTCCTCAGCCTGGGGAGAAAGTTTATTAACATTTTTTCATGTATTTCGTAGGAAAATCTCCTTCCCCCACGCAGGTCTCTGCAGCTGGTGACTGTCTTCCCAGTGAACGCACAGACAGAACCCATAGCACAGTGCCCAGGGGAGAAGAGGAGACCGGCAGGTGGGTTCTCAAAACACCCTGAAGCTTCTGACCAGGGTGCTGGCTGGACCGTGGAATGTAACATCCTGTCTTATTCTGTGACCGGGACTTGTTTCTGCGTCAATTGGTCTCTAATTACAATCAGTTACCATCTTGCTGAATGCTGGAAGGGGGTGCGGCAACCTGAATACTGTCTTAAATAATGTCAGTAGAACCCCATCCCTCCTCTGTGTTTAGGGCTCTGAGATGAAGTATAACAAACACTTGGGATACAGATATTCTGTAAAGTTCTGTTTGTGATGATTTCTCTTTGGGGTTTGGGATGAAAGAAGGTAAGGCAGAGGTTAGCCTGTGTATGTGGACTTTCTTGTGAGGAATATTGCTTTATGAAGACCTCGCCTTAAAAAGAGGAATGCAAATAATGACTGGGGTTCAGATGGTATATTTTGGTTTAAATTGTCACATAGAGAGCTCTGTGTTGGTCAGCAGGACCTGGTTAGAGAAATGCTTTGATTTCTGTAGTTAATTAAACATGGTTGCCCTAAGTCAAAAGTTAAGTGGCTGAACCATAGTAAACTATGCTCCCAACTCCTCTTACAGGCTGGGATGGAAAGATGTTCGTGAGAGGTCATTCCCCCTGCTTCATATACAGCGGTGGGGGGTGTCTTCCCCTGCAGGCAGGGTCTGGTCTGATGCTGAAGGAGGGCGGGGCTGCTTCGAGCTTTCAGGTTAAGTCATCGCACTGACCACCCCTGAGCACAGCCACCCCCATCTCCGCGCAGAGTCGAGTCAGGGCGTACTTAGTCCATCCCGGATGAGGAGGAAGGGCACTTTTGAGACAGGATGGCAGGGTGGAGTGAGCAGAGGTGCCAGCACCCCCTCTTCCTTAGCCACTGATGTTTTACACAGAATACCAGTAGTGACTAGAGCTTGACCTTTTCCTAGTACTTACTACCGTGTGATTTCAAAATTCTCGCTGCTTTGACAGGCTTTAGAATGGGGCACTGTTTTGTCTTTCTTTCAGTGCCAGGAGATTGCACTTTCTCATATATTTGTTGGTTCCTGTGGCTCTTTTTTGAGTGGCCTGATCTACTCCCACTCCCCGCCTCTCCAATTTCCCAGGCCCTGTCATGGGGGCGGAGGTGGGGGAGTGGGGTGGAACAGGAGCTCTAGCTGAGGTTCATGCAAGGCAAAGCCAGCCTTTGGGCCTGAACCATCATCTCTGCTGAAGCTGCCAGTCCTCCCGTTTCTAGGTGGTGCATTTCAAGTGGTCCTTGCTTTATCCTCTATCTTTGGAACCATGTCAGGAGGCAGGTAAAAGAGGAGGAGAGGGGCGGGCAAGATCCTTTTCCTTTCTCATGGACAGAGCCATACTGAGACTTGTGAGCACCCTGAGAAGGCTAATAATTTGGCGCTGTTAAAGTGATGTTCTTTCAATGTTGGAATATTAATATTGGGATGGTGAACTGGGGGAAAGGGCAGGGGGTGCCCAAAGCCCTACAGGTGACTGGCTCTCCCTTCTCAGAGGCAGTTTAGCAACCCTTGGCTTCTTATAAAGCATATCGCTTGGGGCGATCTCACCCCCCAAGGCCCATAGCCCAACCCAGCCCCACACAGAAGCAGATTCTGGCAACCACACTTGTCTTCCTGGCGACCAGGCTTTCATACCTTTGGACCTTCACCCAGGGGCTGGTCCATCCCTGAGTCTGGAGTTATTCCGATGGGACCCCCGAAGCCTCTTTCCTCCAAGCCAGCCTCAGCGGAGGAGGCCATTGCTCTCTGGATAAACAACTTATTATAACTGAAAACTCTCATTCCACTTTTAGCCTCTCCCTTTCCAGTATGAATAATCCCAGTGCCTTTCATCTGACTCTGCACTTCTGTCAGCTCTTCCAACCTACTGGCACGCCCCTGATTCCAGGCTTGACCCGGGCTGGTCTCCTGGCATCTTTCCCTCCCTCCTCTCTCTGCTCTTTGCTGGACTAGCTCATCTTTCAGGTGTAAACTGAAAGGTTTCTTTCCCTGGGAAGGTGTCCCTCTAGCCCAGCTACACTGGAACTCTGTTCCGGACCTGCCCCTCTCCTGTAAAAGAGAACATCACACTTATTGCTATTTGTGTATAATTATCTGTCTTCCCCACCAGGCGGAAGTCTCCTGTCTGGTTTGTTTCAGGGAACATCTTTGTCTTATCTAGCATGCTTGGCACTTAGACAGGACTCATTGAATGAATGTTCCATTTGTTACATTCAAAGGACACACCTTCTGATTTCAGGATGACCATGAAGTCCCTGACTTCAAAGCACAGCCCCCGTCCCCACCCCTCCCACCACTCTGCAGACCATGTTTACTCAGCCCGATGGCAGCCTCGCCCCACTGCCTGCTCCAGGGAAGCATGTGTCTGCAGCCTTGGCTATCTTCAAAGGATTTTGTTTGGATCAGCTGGAAGGACTTCAGCACCTTCATCAAATCAGGATGAACATTACATTGTCCAGACTCCACAGGCAGGTTTTGTTTACCCTGGGATCGCCTCCAAGATATCAGCTGATGGCTTCAAATGCTTTTTATGGTCTCATATTTGGACAGGCTCAGATTTTCCTCCTTCATCTTTCAAAACTTCCCTAAGATTTTCTCCCTTCATTTGTTCAAGCTTTGTTGCAAATGCTTTTCCCCACATGACTTTCCCTGCAGACCACTGGCTACGTAGCTTCCACCTAGTGCTATGAACTCCTGCAATGGCAGGGACTAGCTGCAAAGGGCAGGTGGCATGTTTTCTGATGCTCCTTAGTTATCCATCCATTTTTTTCCCCTTTCACAGCATGGAAGTTGGTGGGTTTTTTGGTGCAGACATAGTGGAGGTAAACTAATGGTTTCCTGAAGGAAAGTGGAGAGGGAAATTTATTTTTAAGGTGGGGGTTGCGGTTAATAGAGATCCAAGTTCAGTTACCAAGTGCAGACTAGGATATCCTGAACCTCAGGGGAAAGTGTTAAGACACACATATACTTAGGGGACTTCCCTGGAGGTCTAGTGGTAAGACCCTGTGCTTCAAAAGAACACAGGTTCAATCCCTGGTCAGGTAACTAAGATTTTGCATGCTACTGGAAAACACACACACATATATTTAAAATACACACGTCTATTTGATGGGCACCTCTATGTCTAGCATGGCTGGTAATGAAGATACGTAAGCCATGGTCTTCACCCTCAAGAAGCCTACAGTCTGTTAAGACAATGACGATACAGAATGGTGAGTGCCATGTGAAGGCAGGGGAGGGAGGAGTCAAAGACAGGGAGAGTAGAACCATTTGGATTGCATGCATGTCCCTGACATGTAGCAATGGGACCTAGAAAGCCAGTTTTAAAAAGCCTCAAATCCCTGGGGCCCAAGGGCACAGGTGTCTTCCTGGTCATCAAGATTGATTGGATAGCCTCATATTTTTCTCGCAGCTGCACTCAAACCAAGAGTCAGAAAACCACCCCCACACAATACCCCTGCCTCATGTATTGATTACCTATTGCTGTGTAGCAAATTACTGCAAAATTACATGTAGAGAAAAAAAAATTACTATTTTAATACAGAGAACGTTGCCTGTCATCCACTTATGTAAAGATCAAGTCATTGGCCACTGCAATTGCTGACTGACAGTGTGTACCATGAAAGAAATGCAGGGCGAGGCACTTTGTGCTTTGGGGGAAAAAGCCCCTGAGAAAGTTAGATGCATCTCAGGAAAACTTGTTTTGTGAACCTGGATTCTTGCATCTTCCCATACTTAAACAAGCATTGACATCATTAACTGAGATAACTCATTAGTAGCATCTGCTGTGATGTCTTCTTGATTGCATGTGCCCCTCAGCCAAAATCACAGATAGACTGACCTTCCCCGGCTTCAGAGCAGCTCCTCAGAGCTATTGCAGAGGCCATCTCCCAGGCTATCTCCTCAGCAAGACTCAAGTCACAGCTCTGACATGTTTTTAAAGTGGAATATAGTTGCTTTACAATGTTGTGTCTGTTCCTGCTGTACAACAAAGTTAATCGGCCAGGTGTATACATGTATTCCCTCGTCCTTGGATTTCCATCCCATTTAGGTCACCACTGCACATTGAGTAGAGTTCCCTGTGCTGTACAGTTACCTAGTTTACACATAGTATGTGTGTGCACGCTAAGTTGCTTCAGTCATGTCAACTCTTTGCAACCCTATGGACTGTAGCCCACCAGGCTCCTCTGTCCATGGGGAATTTCCAGTCAAGGATACCAGAGGGGGTTGCCATGCCCTCCTCCAGGGGATCTTCTCAACCCAGGGATCAAACCCACGTCTCTTGTGTCACCTGCATTGGCTGGCAGGGTCTTTACCATTAGCACTACCTGGGAAGCCCAGTAGAGTATATATATATGCCAATCTTAACCTCCCAGCCCATCCCAACCACCCCCCTCCTTGGCATCCATATCACAGCTCTTACATCGCTTCTTTACATAGTCAATAATCCCCTCCCATTTCTGAGGGTCAGGAATCTGGGTGCATCTTGCCTGGGTGTCCCTGGCCAAGGTTTCTCACGGGGTGGCCATCTTAATGAAGACGTGGTTGAGCTGAGGAAGGAGAGTGGCAGGATTCAAGGGAGAGCTGAGGACCCATTATAGAAGCCATAATCTTTTATCACCTACTTTCTCTGAAGTGACACCCATTACTTCCAACACGTTCTGTGTGTTAGAAGTGAGTCACTAAATTCGGTCCCTTCTCAGAAGGTGTGGTGCCAGCAGCAGGGATCCCGGGGGCTCTCTTTGAGGCTGCCCACTGTGCCCTCTCCCAGCCCTGTTCTCCCTTTTTCATTGCCACTTCAGGCTGTGGTGTGCTTATAAAAAGGACTGGTGATTGTGTCCCTCTTTTCTCTGTGTCACCAAGAGTGGGGAATGGCCTTGCATCATGTCAGCGTGTCAGGTTGGATGTTCTGCTTGTACAGATGGGGGACCCAGAAGCCTTGGTGGGACTGGCAAAGCCTCCCTCACAAGAGGCCAACTACTGAATGGGAGGTGGAAAGTTTAGGAAGGGGTTGTTTCTGAATGTGTTTGGCTAGAGGAGAGCCAGTTTTCTAATTATGACTTAACACCTCGATCTGTCCCTTGATGTGGCTAAGTCACCTACCGTCTTATAAAGATGCTTGTAGTTGCCTTGAAGGCACAGGACTGAAGAGCTGACTTGCAGAAGAGTTCGGTTTCTCGTGCCATCTCAGGGCTAAGCCTTTCCCATGTGGTCACAGAGGCCAGACTGGCCTTGGTACCTTCCCTTTCAGAACTTGCAAGCCCTCCCTGGCTCTGTGACTCAGCATAGTCAATCTAGTGCCCAGTCATCCTTGTCTCCTACGAGTTCCCTACCAGCTCAGTCTGTCCTTGTCACCATCTTGGCTGAGAAGTGCTTAAGTTACAGCTAATTCATGGGGGCAGGCAGAGGCCCTTGCTTATCCCAGGGTTTGATCTTTAAGCTCCATAGTTACAAGGTGCCATAGGGAACAACAGTTGCTATAACACAATGGTGACTAATGAACTTACCCACCACTCTTAAAAGGTGTCATGCAAATACCTCACCCCTAATTAAACCAGCCTCCTTACTATGCAGCCGCCACCTCCTCTTAGTCAGTAATCCTCCAGCTGATTTCCAGTGTGTTAAAAATGCCAGATAAGATGCAGATCAAATTCACTTTCATGAAGTTGGAGGGTAAACCCACTAACAAAGGAGCTGGCGGAACTGGAGCCCATTAACAGCGGAGGGAAAATTGACAAGGATACTGACATAGGCTCTTCAAAAAACGATGATTTGAATATCAAAGACGGGAGAAAGGCCCTAGGAAACTGATGAAATTCTGGAATATTTTTTCAAAAATATTCCTCTTTGTCTTCCTGTCATTGAATTTAAAATGAAGGAAGACATACTGCGTTATATAATTTTATCAAACAGTTAGTGCCCAAGAAACACACCTCATTCTTTTGGTTAGTCTAAGAATTAGTGCACAATTACACAAGTATATTTTATAAAATAGATAACATTTTGGTAATTTTTGGTTTTGTTCAAAGATGAAGTTCTAATCAACCCATTTCCTTACTATTTACTGTGGCATTTTAGGTAAGGTCAGTGACAGCAGTGGTATGCAGCGGAAGGTAGAAAAGAAGAAAAAGGAATATTTTAAGCAGAGGCAACAGCTAACAGGATGTGGAGTTGAACTTTTCCTGTTGTCTCAGGTGTTGGCTAGAGCTTCCAAGGTGAAGTCAATGTGTGATAAGAATCCCCACATCCAAAAAAGGTGCTAAGGATATCCCGCAGGACTTGTAAAGAGAAGGCTAGAGGTTCCTAAGAAGGAGTTCTTTGTCAGAGGAGCAAGCTGTGCTTTTTCCTTCCCTCCCCAGGGGAAAGGGGATCCAGCCACCCAAATCAAGCAAAGTGGGGAGTCAAGAGAACCTCAGGTTTAGGGGTGTTTTGTAAGAAAGGGAGACAAACTTGCCTCTTCATTTCAGAGAAGCTTGTTGAGTGGTGATAACACATCAGCCTGCATAGTATTAACACTGCTACCAGAGGGGAGGGTGCTCAGGGTCGCGGGAGAGCTTGCCATGGGCCTCCTGGTGTTTGGGGTATGGAGACTGAAAGCAGGAGGCTAGCTGGGGCTGGGTGACAGGGTCATCCCCTCACCTTCACAGCTGTCGGGACAGCAAGATGCATCTTTGCCATTTGAAAGGCTAAGAGTAGAGGAATCCCGTGCTTGCTTTAGTAATTAGAGGGCTCCCGTCCAGGGAAGCGGGTGGGGGTTTGGGTTTGAGCAGAGAGAGACTGAGATCAGCTGAGAATGCAGTGTGGCATGTCCCACAGGGACAGTGGGAGAAGACATCTTGGAAGTCCCATTAATATGCTCTATGGAAGAGCTGGACTGAGGATGAAGGGACTCCAGACCCTCACACGAAGGCCACAAACAGTGTGCATGTTAAACACGATGATCTCTGTCCCTTTGCTCTCATTTTTCCTCATCTGTTCAGCCCTGCTGCTTCTGCTGCTAAGTTGCTTCAGTCGTGTCTGACTCTGTGCAACCCCATAGACAGCAGCCCACCAGGCTCCCCCGTCCCTGGGATTCTCCAGGCAAGAACACTGGAGTGGGTTGCCATTTCCTTCTCCAATGCATGAAAGTGAAAAGTGAAAGGTAAGTCACTCAGTCATGTCCAACTCTTTGCAACCCCATGGATTGCAGCCCACCAGGCTCCTCCGTCCATGGGATTTTCCAGACAAGAGTTCTGGAGTGGGGTGCCATTGCCTTCTCCGCTGTTCAGCCCTAGAGGATCCCAAAGCAGGAGGGGGAGGGGAGAGAGGAGAAGAATGAAGGAACAAGCCGTGCGCCCATCCCCACGGCAGAGTCTTTAAAATTTTTTATTGATTATTTTTGACTGCATGAGGTCTTCACTGTTGCATGCAGGCTTTCTCTAGCTGTGGTGCGTGGGGGCTACTCCCTTGTCGGGGTGCAAGGGCTTCTTATTACGGTGGCTTCTCCTGTTGCGGCACATGGGCTCAGTTGCCCGAAGGCATGTGGAATCTTCCCAGACCAGAGATCGAACCATTGTCCCCTGCATTGACAGGCAGACTCCCAACCAGTGGACCACTAGGGAAGTTCCTGACTGCAGTGTCTTAACCCCTATGTCGGACCCTAGCCAGAGGGAGGGAAAGTGAAAGTCACTCAGTCCTTCTTTGCAACCCCATATAATTCCCCAGGCCAGAAGACCGGAGTGGGTAAACTTTCCCTCTTTTTCCAATGCAGGGATCAAACCCAGGTCTCCTGCATTGCAGGCAGGTTCTTTACCAACTGAACCACAAGGGAAGCCCAAGAATACTGGAGTGGGTAGCCTATCCCTTCTCCAGCAAATCTTCCCGACCCAGGGATCAAACCAGGGTCTCCTGCATTGCAGTCGGCTTCTTTACCAACTGAGCTATCAGGGAAGCCCAAAGAGGGAGGGAAGAAATGCTAAGTTGGAAGTGAGACTCAAGTGTGAGTGTATGTCAGCGCTGTTAAGATCCTAAATTGGAACTGTTATGGTATCTGAAAGTGACTGAAGTTTTGAGATCCGCCTAGAGAAATCACCAAAAAACAAGAGAGTAGACACAGAGCTCATTTAAGGAGGGAAAAAAACACACACTCAAAAAACTGATGATGTGTTTGAGGAAGAATAATATTCCAGTTTGCAACGGAAGTTTTTCTATTTCACAAATGTACTTACTCCTGGAATTTCATACCCAAGACAGCACTCCTGCCCTGAACTAACACACTGTGTAGCAGGAAAACTAGAAAGAAAGCAAATGACTACAACCCATGTCATATGGGAAAGTGCAGGGCACTATATGAACACGGAGGAGGCCACTAACCTGATCCTAGGGGCTAGGCAAGGCTTTTAATGAGGTGACATCCTGGTTTTACAGAAAAGAAAGAGCTGAGCAACAGAAGTGGAGGAGTCTGGGGCACAGAGAAAGATAGGCGGGGACGGGGGAGTGTTGAAGTGGGGGCGGGATTCCCACGCTGGCTCCCAGCAGTCTGGGGTGCAGAGAAAGATAGGTGGGGACGGGGGAGTGTTGAAGTGTTGACTTTCAGTTGTGTTGGATGTGTCAACCGAGAAAAAGTATGCACAACCCCAAAATTGAGAATTACATAAGGCAGACTTTAAACGGGGAGGCAGCCTCTCAGAGAGCTCTGAGGGACTCCTCCAAAGAGACTAGGGAGGAGCCAAAATATATATAACTTTACAAACAAGCACCAAAAACAAGGTCGTCAGAATCAAACACTTACTGATAACGAAAGAAAAACTGGATATCCCAAGGAAATGAATTTAGCGCTTTTCTGTATATGGGAAGATGCTCTGGGCTCTTTGCAATCATTCCTGTGGTATGCACCGTAACCGTCTAGGCCAGAATCCTGCTTTTCTCCTTGGTGAATCCCCCAAGGGTGCACAGCTGGGGGTGACTGAAGTGGCTGGTGGCTGCAACACCATCTGTTTACCGACAGAGCAGGCAACATTTTTCACCCACATGAGTGAACATGAAGCCCTGCCTGTGGACTACAGATGGTGATTTGGCAACATCAACCGAAAGCAGAGTTTGGAGTCCTGTGGGTGGATCACATGTCCCTGAACAAGTGCGTATAGAAAAGGCTGTGGATACAAGTTGGTCAGCCTGGGGTGCATGTGAGAAGGTCTGCCTCCAGGACCTCAGCACCTCAATCCTGTTCTAGGACCCTGGGGTAGGTAGGGACCTGAAGACTGTAGCCGAACAGGTGGATCCCCCACGGAATGAATGTTCAAGGGCTCTAGCCCATGAACGCAAAAAGAGGAGCCCTAGCCCAAGTGACCTGGGCTTCAGTAATACAGCCACACAGACTCTCTGGACCGCGGTAGGCAGTTTTAAGGTTTAGATCCAACGGACTGGGTGCCCCCCTGCCTTTATCAGCCCAGGTGCAAGTCTGCATTCTGTCTTATCTCTTTCAGAGAGAGGCAAGGTGAACCCTAGAAAAGGCACGGCAGAAAAGATAAGGAAACAAAGAGAGGTTTATTCTGGTGCCTGGAGCATCGCTGATGGAAACTGAACCTTTAGGGTTTGTGTTTTCCCAGCAGCAGGTGGCCCCTGGCTGACGAATTACCCAGATATCCAGAAAGATAACCCTGAGGGGAGTCCAAGAGAAAGAAGGCATCAACTCCAAAGTGTGGGGTTCAAGAAAGGGTCTTGACTGTCACGTAACCATGTGCCAAACAGTTTCCTCCTAAGAGTTAGAGAACTCCCAAGAGAGATCCCCAGTGTTTTGAGGAATGAACACGGGAAGAAAAATGGGACATGAAGGGGGAGAAAATGAACCAACAGGAGGGTGTGTTCCCATAGAAGTTGAGGGAAAGAGTTTAGAAAGTGGATGGATAGAAGAGCAGAAAAGTGCCCATTGGATTTGGTGGTATGGGGTGGTCACAGGACACTGGGACAAAACCTGATCTAGGCCAGTGATGGATTCAGGAGTCCAAAGGCCCTGAGCTCAGATCTGAATGAGATTTAAGGAGCCAGAGGGAAGGGGAAGCCCTTTCCTGAAGGCTGCCTATGAAGAAAAGGCACTGGTGTGAGAGACAAGTGCCCGTAGGACTGCAACGGCACGAAGGAGGGTTTTCTCTTCGGGAAATCTGAGAGCCCCTTTGAATGACGATGGGGAAGCAGGAAGGAAAGGTTGAAGAAACGAGTCATGACTGGCAAAACCAGCACTCAGGAAGCAAGGAGGGAGGGATCTAGAGGAGAATGGGTAATTAGTCCTAGATAACACCAGGGACAGCCTCTCACTAAGCGAGGGGAAGGGCAAAGGGCAGAGGAGATGGGGTGGGTATAGATAAACAATAAATGAAGGGGTAGACAGGTTGGTGTTTCTTCGCTTTCCTGGTGGTGAATAACGTATCAATGAAAGCACTTAATGCTTTCAAAATATTTGTAAAAATATTTCATTTAATCCTCCCTACAAACCAAACAAGTCCTCTGGTTGGTTCCAAATCTCGGTACACTCCCCAGGGGCGCTGTGACTCTTGGCTCCGGCTTGGTGCTGTCTCTTCCCACCTGGTGAGAACTCGCTCAGACTAATCCAACAATGTGGGGAAACCCAAACACTGGCCCTCTTACAGCTGCTGCCATTGAGGGAATCCAAACAACAATGGGTTCTTTACTTCCTTGACTCTGTGCCACAAATTTCTTGCCATTCAGTGGTTACTAGCACCAGTGTGTTGGTGAACCAGCAGGCAGTTGGTATTTTGACCTGCTGCAAAAAAAAAGGCCTTGACAAAATCCAGATCTGTATTAAATACGTGGTGCTAACTCTCGGCTGTAGTCAAGGAATCAGTTCAGTTCAGTTGCTGAGTCGTGTCCGACTCTTTGTGACCCCATGAATCGCAGCACGCCAGGCCTCCCTGGCCATCACCAACTCCCGGAGTTCACTCAGACTCACATCCATCGAGTCCGTGATACCATCCAGCCATCTCATCCTCAGTCATGCCCTTCTCCTCCTGCCCCCAACCCCTCCCAGCATCAGAGTCTTTTCCAATGAGTCAACTCTTTGCATGAGGTGGCCAAAGTACTGGAGTTTCAGCTTTAGCATCAGTCCTTCCAAAGAAATCCCAGGGCCGATCTCCTTCAGAATGGACTGGTTGGATCTCCTTGCAGTCCAAAGGACTCTCAAGAGTCTTCTCCAACACCACAGTTCAAAAGTATTGATTCTTCGGGGCTCAGCTTTCTTCACAGTCCAACTCTCACATCCATACATGACTACCAGAAAAACCATAGCCTTGACTAGATGGACCTTAGTCAGCAAAGTAATGTCTCTGCTTTTCAATATGCTACCTAGGTTGGTCATAACTTTCCTTCCAAGGAGTAAGTACCTTTTAATTTCGTGGCTGCAGTGATTTTGGAGCCCAAAAAACTAAAGTCTGACACCGTTTCCACTGTTTCCCCATCTATTTCCCATGAAGTGATGGGACTAGATACCATGATCTTCGATTTCTGAATGTTGAGCTTTAAGCCAACTTTTTCACTTTCCACTTTCACTTTCATGAAGAGGGTTTTTAGTTCCTCTTGACTTTCTGCCATAAGGGTGGTGTCATCTGCATATCTGAGGTTATTGATATTTCTCCTGGCAATCTTGATTCTAGCTTGTGCTTCTTCCAGCCCAGTGTTTCTCATGATGTACTCTCCATAGAAGTTAAATAAGCAGGGTGGCAGTATACAGCCTTGACGTACTCCTTTTCCTATTTGGGACCAGTCTGTTGTTCCATGTCCAGTTCTAACTGTTACTTCCTGACCTGCGTTCCCTGACTTAATGGGAGTTAGAGATGAGGTCTTAACTTGAAAGGAGTTGGATTGAGGACACCTTGGTCAGTTACCCACTTCAGTTTCTTATAGCCTGTCAATGCTCAAAGAACCTGAGGCAGTAGCCATGCTCCATCAGTCTCACAGATTCCAAGCGGTTGTTAGACCCACAGTCTTTCTCCTGGACTTCCTCCCATTCTCAGGCAGCACCGTTTCAACCATTTCTGCAGTCCCCTAGATATTCATGATGGGAAAGAGAGAGGAGCAAGGTGAAAATTGCAAAGCAGATGAAAGCCTGAGAATTGCATTGGATCAGAAGAGCATCCCTGTGGCTATCAAGTCAGGTGACATCCATCTGCTTTTGTGCCAGTGCTTTGTATGCTACTCTGAAAGAGAGATTTTGAAAATGTTTTGAGCCATACTGGCATCATTTGACCAAAAAGTCACTTTTAAGACCAACATTTATTGGAGTATGCCGCTAAGTCACATCAAATCGTATCTAATTCTGTGCAACCCCAAAGACGGCAGCCCACCAGGCTCCCCTGTCCCTAGGACTCTCTAGGCAAGAACACTGGAGTGGGTTGCCATTTCCTTCTCCAATGCATGAAGGTGAAGGTGAAGTCGCTCAGTCGTGTCCGACTCTTCGCGACACCATGGACTGCAGCCTACCAGGCTCCTCTATCCATGGGAGTTTCCAGGCAAGTGTACTGGAGCGGGTCACCAGTGCCTTCTCCATTTTTGGAGTATACAGACATGTATTTGGGGTGTAGTCGTTATTCAGTTGCTAAGTCGTAGCTGACTCTCTTAAGGCCCCCTGGACTGTAATCAGCCAGGCTCCTTTAGGCCTGGAGTTTCTCAGGCAAAAATACTGGAGTGCGTTGCCATTTCCTCCTCCAGGGGATCTGGAACATGAGTCTCCTGTATTGCAGGCAGATTCCTTTACCCTGAGCCACCAGGGAAGCCCCACATTGGGGTTACACATTCTGATACATTTGTTAAGAAGGTTCATTATTTTATGGTCATACTTTATGCAGTCTATCAAGCAGGACTCTGACTGTTAAAAATGAAGCTCTTCCAGCTGAGATCAAAGATTTAATGCTGAGATGGAAAGATTTAATGTAGATTCAGTATTCAACCTTGTGCCAAGTATCTTTAAACTTTCCAGTCCAGAAGAAGATTGAGGCTTTTTGACATTATGAATCAACAGTGTGGTTAAAGGTCATAGGTTTAAATAATCTGACACAGTGTAGCTCTGATTTGTACACTCAAGAGGCAGATTTTGACCCCAGAGCGTGGGTGAAACTGCTAATCCTGATATGGAAGCTCCAGAAAGCAAAATCACTCTGTTTTGAAGGTGGCTGTTTGCCTGGGCGCTGCTGTGCTTTAATGTAAACCAATCAGGTTTACTGTGCACCAACTAGGCAAGCAATAAAACACAAGCTGGGGCATCACACCTGCTTAGGGGAACGGACCTGGTGGCCCAGGGCAAGCAGTACAGATCTTCCTGGCCTTCCCTAGTCACCTCCTACCCTTTCTTTCACTTCCATCCATTTCGGCAGCCAACCCGGCAGTCTTTCTGCACTCATTCCAGGTGCCATGTTAAGTGCACTGGACCCAGACTTGAGCTCCTCCAGGCTTGGTCCTTGGCGCGGTCCGGGCAGGATGGACACACTGCCTCTGGCCCTCTTACTCTTGGCTGTCTTACTCAGGAACCACCTATCAGTACCTCCATTAGACAAGGCACGGTCTCTCTGGAAAATAGCCAATAACTACAGTAGTCTGTAACTCCTGAGCGGAACTGTGGGCTCTGTGCAACAGGTGGGTTGTGGCAGAGAGCCAACAAAACACATTTCTCCAAAAGGATGTTGAGATCCTCAGCATCCTTGCTTTTTTAATTTTAAGTAGCTATTTCCCCAGAGAGGCCCTTTTGAATGCTATCATGTGCCTGGAGAAGTGCCTTTGTTCCCTGACTTTTGCACTAAAAACCCACATAGGCTCGTTTTACGTTTATTAAGCTCCTGATATACGCACATCATCACAAGTATGTCACTTGAAGTATGTCACTCTGATTCTCTCTGCTCTTTGAAAACCCTCCCCAGGTCCAGGGCAGAGCTGGTGCCACCCAGGCCCCATCTGCTTGGTGTCAAAAGCTCTTTCCTCTCATGAAAACTTCACATGACCATAGGTTTGGGCTTTTTTCCTTCACTTTGGAAGAAAAGAAAAACATGCAGGGTAAGAACACTGTTGAGCTCCCAGGTGGCTCAGTGTTTAAAAGAACAAACAAACAAACACACTTTCCAAGCAGGAGACATGGGTTTGATCCCTGGGTCAGGAAGATCACCCGGAGAAGGAAATAGCAACCCACTCCAGTATTCTTGCCTGGAGAATCCCCAGGGACAAGAGGAGCCTGGTGGGCTATAGTCCATGGGGTCGCAAAGAACTGGGCACAGCCAAAGAACAAGAACAACAAAGGACACAGTTGTGTTGTCAGAGTGATTATTTGGCTTCTGGCCAACTCTTGATCTCATGGTGGGCAGAGAGAAGGTTTGGTAAAAATCAGCTCTGTTTCTCCTTTTTGTCAACTCAAGCTGAAGAAATGTAAAGCAGCCAAGTCAGCAGAGCCTTTGCCCCCAAATGAAGGCATTTATGGTATCGAAGAATATTTATTTGAGACATTTCAACCTGGATTTCCTGTGAATGAATTGTAAGCAAGTGAGTGGATAAGATATGGATGGAACTGGACTCTCTCCATTCACACAGTTCATTAGAAACCAGAGCCCCCTTTTTTGGAGGATGGCTCTGGGCATTGGAAGAAGCCTTACACCAGAAAACCTTTGGGTGTTCCCTGGACTGAAATGCTGTTTCCCTGGTCTTCAGCCTAGGAGTGGGCATCAAGACTGGGTTAATGCTTCAGAGTAGATTCTGGGATAGCAAGGTTTTCTCCTCCAAAATTACGATGCTAATAATCCAAAGTAGACTGCCATGGCAGCTCAGGCAGCCAGCCCGACCTTACCAACACAGAGTTAACAGAAACACATTTTATTTATAGTTTCTCTTGTGTTATATTTGATGGCCATTTCCTCTACACAATAAAGACTGACTGAGACATAAATGTTTCTACTCATGATATGTGGTTCAAGACATGCTTAAAAGACTAAAGCTCATTTTGTTTGGACTCACACATCGATTACATTTCTAGCAGATGTAATATCCTGACTTTTCTCTATCTAAGTCAATCATACACGTGCATTTGGCACTTTCATGGAGGGCAGTGTTTCAGGTTGGCACAGGGAAGCCTTAGTTGGGCTCCTTGCTGTGGGGAAAGTTCATTAAGGAGACACAGATCTGTGTGAGAAGTGCTGATGTCGGCAACTGACTTCAGAATGCATTTTTTAAAGCAGATGAATTGACAGGTAGATAAGGGCTTCCCTGGTGGCTCAGACAGTAAAGCGTCTGCCTGCAATGCAGGAGACCTGGGTTCGATCCCTGGGTCGGGAAGATCCCCTGGAGAAGGAAATGGCAACCCACTCCAGTACTCTTGCCTGGAAAATTCCATGGACAGAGAAGCCTTGTAAGCTACAGTCCATGGGGTCGCAAAGAGCAACGTCACTTCTAGGATTTTAAAAAAAGTATTTGGTAACACATTTCTAGCAAAATACTAGTTGTGGAATCTACCTGATANATAAGAGACAGGGAGAAGGAAATGGCAACCCACTCCAGTACTCTTGCCTGGAAAATTCCATGGACAGAGAAGCCTTGTAAGCTACAGTCCATGGGGTCGCAAAGAGCAACGTCACTTCTAGGATTTTAAAAAAAGTATTTGGTAACACATTTCTAGCAAAATACTAGTTGTGGAATCTACCTGATAGGTGTATGGGTATTCACTGTACAATTTGCAACTTTTCTATGTGTTTGAAATTTTTTTTAATAAGATGCTGGGGAGAAAAATCCATGTAGCTCTGGCCACTGAAGAGAGCAAAGACGTTCTCTCAGCTCTGAGACTGGGAAGACCACAGGATGTAATGAGGTAGGTTTATTGGGTCCTCACTGCTCACTCAGCACTGTATGTGTACTGTCTCATTTGCGCTCACAACCACCCATGAAGTACCAGCCTCCTCACTGTATAGATGGGACAGCAAAAGCTCAGAAAGCATGAGATGCTTGTCTAAGTCACATAGCTGGTAAGTATCAGGTTCAGGATTTGAACCCAGGTCTGACTGCCTCCAGAACTCAAAGCCATGACGAATGCACCACACTTGAGCCCCAGATGTGAATGGCTGGTATGGTGCCTTGTGTTGGGAGGAAAGCATCTGATGCTTGGGGAAAGTGGGAGAAATGCCCCATGCTAGCCCTGCCTCCACCTCTAATGGGTTTCAGATAGTTTTGTTCTTTAATTGTCCTTTAATTAATAGACACCCAGACTGCCACCTGGGAATTTTATTCTTGCTTCATCTCTCTCACTTTTTTTTTCCCTCACATTAAGCAAGAAGTTGATTTAAACAACAAGTTGCTTGGCTTGAAAACTATATAGAATGCATTCCTTTTAGAGTAATTATCTCCAGTTAAGGACAGATTGTCCCACATATGACAGCTACAAACAAAAATGTTATCAAATTGCCTGTGGTTTTACAAAAATAAATGATAAAGTTCCACAACTGAACACACTATGGAAGGATTTTCATTTTGTTTTTTGTTAAACAGTGAAACAGCAAAACAACGTACTGGAATATAAAGATAAGAGCTGAAGAAGCACGCCACTAATGCAAAGGGAGAATTTCCACAGAACTGGGAAGTTTTCCCCATCCCATCTCTGCTTGAAATTGATCAAAACCTACCATGGGCTATTTAATTTTTTAAAAATGCAGCGTGTTTATGCACATATGCCATTCCTAGATGTACAGTGAAAGAATGGGGAAAGGAAAATAAAATAGAGGAAACTGTTCTATGGTCAGGATATGGTGGAAACAGGTTGTGGTTTTCTAGTTGTGAACACACTCTGGGTCTGTAGGAACAGTGCTCTGGAGTCAAGTAGCAGGTTCCTTTTATTATTATTTTTTTTTGGCTATGCTGGGTCTTGTTGCTGCTCGAGCTTTCCTCTAGTGCTCGGGCTTCTCATTACAGCGACTTCTCTTGCTGCGGAGCACGGGCACTGGGGTGCATGGGCTTTGGTAGCTGTGGCATATAGGCTCAGCAGTTGTGGCTCCCAGGCTCTGGAGTTCAGGCTCAATGGCTGTGGCCCATGGGCTTGGTTGCTGCACCACATGTGGGATCCTCCTGGATAGGGGATTGAACCAGTGTTTCCTGCCTTGGCAGGTGGGTTCTTGACCACTGAGCCACAGAGAAGCCCAAAGTTTTCTTCTTAGTAGACGCCTTAATTGCATCTTCACCCTCCGTCTCCAGCTGTGCAGGTGTGTCTGTTTCACTGACTGCTCATCAGATCAGAATCTGGTGTGTCTCCCTGAGAAAGCCTGGTGTTGACCACTGGCTTCCACTGGGTGGTATACAAATGCCTCTTGACCTCAGACTGTGCCACAGAACCTGCCGCCTTCCGGTTAACGTCATCCTTGCGCTCAGTCTTGACTCTCTCCTTGGACTTTTTGTCCGCCGTGGTGAGTGGCTGGGTCTCCTCGCTGTCGCCTCACGAGACGGGAGCAGAACCACGCTGAATGAGCACCATCTGCTTCTGTGCCCATTGCCCTCATGGAGTTGCTTCCAGCTCTCTGTTGAAGAGATGGAATATGGCGACAATCCCTGAATCGGATCCTTGCTGCAGTTTTCAGCTCTCGGGCATTCTCACTTCAAAGACCCTAAGTATCTCACAACTGAGGTATGAAGCCTTGCATGATGTCGAGGTTGGGGGGTAGTGCCTGGCTGTCAGACCTGAGTGCTGCTTCTCAGAGGGTCTGGGAATCCCTGTGCAGCCCTGGGGAGGCAGGAACACCAAGGCGAGGGCACTTGGGTCACACAACATATGCTTGTCTTTCTCGGATTCCGCTTGTTTGGGGTTTCTGTCCTCGGTTTCCCCTTCCCTCTATCTTTTAAATGGAAACTGTGAGACTGCTTCCCAAAACCAGAGAAAAGGAATTCAATCCCATAGATAGCTTTCCCACTTGCACACCAACAGCTCTCTGAGCGCCCCCACCACCCTGGAGTAGACAGCCAGAGAGAAAGTTTTAAAAACCAGCGCCAGGGAGCAGGGAAGGAATGTCTCGGGGCTGGGCCTCTGGGTCTTCTCTGAGCTACTCCTCAGATAACCCAGAGGTCAGGCTGTCAGGGGAGCACTGCTGGGCTTTAGTGCCCTCCAGGGACACTGAGCCCAGGGTTCCAGCCAGCATTAGTCTTCTGATTTCTCAGGGAATGTATTTAGACTTCACTAGACTACTCAGTTTTAGGATGATGTGGGTAAGGCGTTGTGCACTTGGGGCTGAATACCAGCCTCCCTCATCCTGGCCTGAGATTCTTTGTCGGCGTCTTCCCACCATTCTCCAAGGAAAGGTCAGCTCTAACCCTGGCCCTTGGGGCCTTCAAAGTCGAAGCAATGTGGCATCAGATTGTAAAGGCTGTAAAAATGTTCAAAGGAATCTTAGATCATCTAACCCTCTCTGTCTTTTTTTAAATTGTGGTAAAATATGCATGATGTAAAAGTTATCATTCTGGCCATTTTAAAGTACACAATTCAGTCACATCAAATACATTCACAGTGTTCTTGACTCATCACCATTATTCATTTACAGAATTTGTTCATCATCCCAAACTGGAACTCTGTACCCATTCGACAATACCCTCTTAAAAAAAAAAAAAAAAAAAAGGAAATCAACCAAAAAGGAGTGGGGCTGACCAAATGTCATCCAGGTAAGATAAGGGTTTACAATATCGGGATCAAAAGCTCTGACACACCATCTGATTTCTTTCTCTCTTTTTTAACTTGACTGCAGCAGGTCTTAGTTGCAGAATGCTGGATCTATTTTCCTGCCCAGGGCTCGAACCCAGGCCTCCTGCATTGGGAGCACAGGGTCTTAGCCACTGGACCACCAGGGATGTCCCCTGCTTTCTTAAAACAGGATTTTGTACACACACACACACACACACGCCTATATTCATCCAGCACTCAGTTCCTTGTTCAGGAAGCCTCACTTCCAGAAGAATGCTGGCAAACAAATATGTGTCCAGAAACAACAGACCGGATGATGGCAAGACACCTGGAAACCCCACCCCGTAGAGAAGAAAGGAGCTGGCGATGGGGGATTCAGGACAGTGATGGGTGTTGTCTTCAAAAGAGGGTTAATGTGTGATGTGGAAGAGGCTGAACTCACCTGGCTTCTGAGGGCAGGACCGGAGGAGCACACAGGGCAGCAGCTGGGCCATTTCTATGGAAACGCCAAAGAGCTCTCTAGTAACTCCATCAGCTATGGCGCCAGGCAGTGGGTTCCTGGCTGCTGGAGGCAGGGGGCGGAGGCAGGGGGCCCCGGGTCACCTGCACTGACACACTGGGGAGAGAATTTATGCAGCTGAGAAAGCGTCCCTTCCAACTCAGATGTGTCATGTGGGAGTCGTATGATGACATCTGAGCCCAGGACCCCCGTTGGCACCCTGCCTAGCACCGTCCATACTCTCCTGGGCCAGAGTCCTGAAACAAAGGGCTTTGGAGCCATTCTATAGAAGGTGCTCATAGTTTTAACTGATGGTACAATCGGGCAGAACATAGACGGTTTGGGCTATGCACTCTTTGAACTATACGTGGGTTGTGACCTGTCATGAAATCAACATATTCAGCAATTTTAAAAAATGAAATAGAATGAATAGAGTCTATCAGAGTACAATACACAGGGTGGGGTAAATATTAGGCGTTTTTCTTTATTTGTTGTATTGAAGTATAATTGATTTACAATGTTGTGTTAATTTCTGGTATACAGCAAAGTATTCAAAGCCTTCAGTTCAGCTTAGTTCAGTTGCTCAGTCCTGTCAAACTCTTTGTGACCCCATGGATGGCAGCACTCCAGGTTTCCCTGTCCGTCACCAACTCCTGGAGCTTACTCAAACTCATTTCCATCGCGTGGGTGATGCCATCCAACCATCTCATCCTCTGTCGTCCCTTTCTCCTCCCACCTTCAATCTTTCCCAGCATCAGGGTCTTTTCCAATGAGTTGGTTCTTTGCATCAGGTAGACAAAATATTGGAATTTCAGCTTCAGCATCAGTCCTTCCAATGAATATTTAGGACTGATTTCCTTCAGGATTGACTGGTTGACTCTCAAAGCCTGCTGCTGCTGCTGCTGCTGAGTTGCTTCAGTCGTGTCCGACTCTGTGCGACCCCATGGACTGCAGCCCACCAGGCTCTGCCGTCCCTGGGATTCTTCAGGCAAGAACACTGGAGTGGGTTGCCATTTCCTTCTCCAATTAATGAAAGTAAAAAGTGAAAGTGAAGTCGCTCCGTGGTGTCCGACTCCTAGCGACCCCATGGACTGCAGCCCACCAGGCTCCTCTGTCCGTGGGATTTGCCAGGCAAGAGCACTGGAGTGGGGTGCCATTGCCTTCTCCCTCTCAAACCCTACATATATATATATATATATGTGTAGGTTTCCTCAATGACTTAGCATGTAAAAAATCTACCTGCAGTGCAGGAGACACAAGTTTGATCCCTGCATCAGGAAGATCCCCTGGAGAAAGAAATGGCAACCCATTCCAGTATTCTTGCCTGAAAATTCCCAAGTACAGAGGATCCTGGTGGATTATAGTCCAAAGAGTCGCAAAGAGGTGAAAGCAACTGAACACACAATATATATATATATATTCGGATTCTTTTCTCTTATAGATCATTACAAGATACTGAATATAATTCCCTGTGTAATATAGTAGAGCCTTGATGGATATCTGTTCTACACATACTAGTTTGCATCTGCTGACTCCTGCCGCCTTCCCCCTGGCAACCACAAGTCTGCTCTTTATGTCTGCAGGTCTGTTTTCTTGTAGGTAAGTTCGTTGGTGTCAGTTTTTAGATTCCACATATGAGTGACGTCATATGGTATCAGCATTTGTCTTTCTCTTTCTGATTTACTTCCCTTAGTATGATCATCTCTAAGTTCATCCATGTTGCTCCAAATGGCATCATTTCATACTTGCTTATGGTTGAGGAGTATTCCACTGTATGTATGTGTATATATGTATACACACATATATCACATCATCTTTACCCATCAGTAGTTTTCAAGAAATACTTTTGGTTATATTGTCTGTGTGTGTGTGTGTGTGTGTGTGTGTATACAAGGTCAATGTAAAATCTATCTTCTACCAGTGCTTTGGCCACCTGATGCAAATAACTNATATGAGTGACGTCATATGGTATCAGCATTTGTCTTTCTCTTTCTGATTTACTTCCCTTAGTATGATCATCTCTAAGTTCATCCATGTTGCTCCAAATGGCATCATTTCATACTTGCTTATGGTTGAGGAGTATTCCACTGTATGAAAGTGTATATATGAGATGTGTATAAGAGACAGACAATACACAGGGTGGGGTAAATATTAGGCGTTTTTCTTTATTTGTTGTATTGAAGTATAATTGATTTACAATGTTGTGTTAATTTCTGGTATACAGCAAAGTATTCAAAGCCTTCAGTTCAGCTTAGTTCAGTTGCTCAGTCCTGTCAAACTCTTTGTGACCCCATGGATGGCAGCACTCCAGGTTTCCCTGTCCGTCACCAACTCCTGGAGCTTACTCAAACTCATTTCCATCGCGTGGGTGATGCCATCCAACCATCTCATCCTCTGTCGTCCCTTTCTCCTCCCACCTTCAATCTTTCCCAGCATCAGGGTCTTTTCCAATGAGTTGGTTCTTTGCATCAGGTAGACAAAATATTGGAATTTCAGCTTCAGCATCAGTCCTTCCAATGAATATTTAGGACTGATTTCCTTCAGGATTGACTGGTTGACTCTCAAAGCCTGCTGCTGCTGCTGCTGCTGAGTTGCTTCAGTCGTGTCCGACTCTGTGCGACCCCATGGACTGCAGCCCACCAGGCTCTGCCGTCCCTGGGATTCTTCAGGCAAGAACACTGGAGTGGGTTGCCATTTCCTTCTCCAATTAATGAAAGTAAAAAGTGAAAGTGAAGTCGCTCCGTGGTGTCCGACTCCTAGCGACCCCATGGACTGCAGCCCACCAGGCTCCTCTGTCCGTGGGATTTGCCAGGCAAGAGCACTGGAGTGGGGTGCCATTGCCTTCTCCCTCTCAAACCCTACATATATATATATATATATGTGTAGGTTTCCTCAATGACTTAGCATGTAAAAAATCTACCTGCAGTGCAGGAGACACAAGTTTGATCCCTGCATCAGGAAGATCCCCTGGAGAAAGAAATGGCAACCCATTCCAGTATTCTTGCCTGAAAATTCCCAAGTACAGAGGATCCTGGTGGATTATAGTCCAAAGAGTCGCAAAGAGGTGAAAGCAACTGAACACACAATATATATATATATATTCGGATTCTTTTCTCTTATAGATCATTACAAGATACTGAATATAATTCCCTGTGTAATATAGTAGAGCCTTGATGGATATCTGTTCTACACATACTAGTTTGCATCTGCTGACTCCTGCCGCCTTCCCCCTGGCAACCACAAGTCTGCTCTTTATGTCTGCAGGTCTGTTTTCTTGTAGGTAAGTTCGTTGGTGTCAGTTTTTAGATTCCACATATGAGTGACGTCATATGGTATCAGCATTTGTCTTTCTCTTTCTGATTTACTTCCCTTAGTATGATCATCTCTAAGTTCATCCATGTTGCTCCAAATGGCATCATTTCATACTTGCTTATGGTTGAGGAGTATGCCACTGTATGTATGTGTATATATGTATACACACATATATCACATCATCTTTACCCATCAGTAGTTTTCAAGAAATACTTTTGGTTATATTGTCTGTGTGTGTGTGTGTGTGTGTGTGTGTATACAAGGTCAATGTAAAATCTATCTTCTACCAGTGCTTTGGCCACCTGATGCAAATAACTGCCTTACTGGAAAAGACCCTGATGCTGGGAAAGATTGAAGGCAGGAGGAGAAAGGGACGACAGAGGATGAGATGGTTGGATGGCATCCCCGACTCAATGGACGTGAGTTTGAGTAAGCTCCAGGAGTTGGTGATGGACAGGGAAGCCTGGCATACCACAGGCCATGGGGTTGCAGAGAGTTGGACACAACTGAGTAACTGAATTGACCGACCATGGGTTTAATTTTCCCTAGTATAAAATTTTAAATTCAATGCAAAGCATAGAACAGATATGCCAGAGTCTTAGAACCAGGTCACAAGTTGCTAGAAAGGTCACATGCTAGATTAGAGACGTGACAGTCTCCACCAGGCCAGGAAGCTCTGACTGCTTGCTTTCTTGGCCCTGGACACGGCTGCACTCATGTCTGTGGTCCTGCAGTTGGCCCCACAGTAACCAAGTGCTGGGCTGAGAGCAACCGAAAACCTCTGCACATCTGAGGAGCGGACAGAACAGCAGGTCTGACATTTTGTTAAAAGTCTTCCTTTCACACAAGGGACTGTGGTGAAAATAAATCTTGATCCTCAGACAGTAATGAGAAACAAACCCTGGAGACAGAGAACCAAGGGTTTTATGCAACCCTTCTTCCCCATCTCCACGGAGATCCCCACACCTGTGTGCAATTGCTTTACTCTCTCTCCTCTTAAATCACGGTCTTCTGTCTTCCTGGGACAGGACTGTGAGCACATATGCAGGGGGCTTTAATTAAAAGGGAACTGCTCAGAAAACAACAAAACTCTGTAAACCAATTATCCTTCAATAAAAATATAAACTTAAAAACGGGGGGAACTGCTAAGTACTTGAGAGGGTTTTGAATGGATAGGCACTTTACGGAGTGCAACGTTTTGGACCATGATGCACAAGAGGATGTCTATGGTAAGACCAAGAGATATAACACACACATACAATGTTTCCCAAACTAAAGGAAGAGGCTGCCACATTTCCGCTGAATCTTTCTGTAATGCAGACATGGTATAACAGATCTGTTTTTGTGTGTCCAACATCCCTTAACATATATGATTTCAGCATCCACCTTCCTCCACTTCCTACAGACAGCTGTTCCTGTCCTGCTACCATTCCACGTGGTTGTCACAGGACTGCCAATCACAATGTCTCGCCCCGTCTCTCTGGACTCAATGATTGGTCCATGGAAAAGGCAACAGACCCAAGCTGAGCCAATCAGGGATTTTCCTTATACATTATAATAAAGCAGTAGGCAAGAACTCAGTTTTTCCCTATGGGAAAAGGAGAAGTTTTTTTCCCACAGGGAGCTATAGGTTAGAGCTGCCTTTGGCCTCATTTTCCTCCAGTCGTGCGGAGGAAGACAATGGACACGGTGATCTCTCAAGAACTCTGATGACACTCTTGCTACTTCAGCCAGTTCTGCTGCCCAGCACCCAGCCTACTTTACCTACGTGGACAGACAGATGGAGGAGTGGCATATGGTGGGGCAAGGGGTATTTGCTTGTTAGTTGCTTTCTGTAATTTACACCTGAAAGTTGCTTCAGCCTGCATATAGTGAAGCAGGTACAGGATTTAGAGTGACGACCTGTGTTTGAAGCTGAGAGCTGATTCTTGTTAACCATGTTCAAGATATCTAACTTGTCCAGACCTTGGTCTCATCATCTGTACAATATACAAGGTATTCATGAGGTTTAAATGAGCTAATTGTGTGAAAGTGCTTTGTCTAGTGATAAAATGTCATCTAAATGTTAAAGTAATTACTAATCTAAGAGCCTTTTTCCTACAAAATAAAGGGAGGCTGGCAGTCTCCCTCATGACCCTCCCAGCCAATCCACTCTACCCAAAGGAACCACGGTTCTGACCCATGTCATTAGAGATTGTCAGAAAGCCTGGGTTTGAATACCAGTGCTGCTAATTATTACCAGTATGACTAACTTCTTTGAACTGTAGTATTATCATCAGTAAAATGGAGTTAATTTTAAAAGAAAAACCTTTGGAGAGCAGTTGAAAAGCTTGCTAGGCTTTCTAATATAAGTTTTCCAACAAGGATCCTTATAATGTGGTCTGTTAAGGAATAAGTGGCTCATTTCTCTGCTATGAGACCATCAAGGGCAGGTGCTTGGGTTGGTGGGTGGCTTAGGCACCAGGTCTGATAGCAACTCGTGGATTTTAAGACCTTTACAATCTGCATCAACTTAACCAGCAGGAAAGGGGAGAAGAGCACGGAGGAGGTAGCTCCAGTTGAGTGTGGTTAACTCTTGCTCAGGGTCCGTTAGTGAAGGCGTAGATGTGTGAGCCCACCTGGCTCAAGGGAGGCTAGGAAATGTAGTCACAGGCTGGACAGCCATGTTTCAGCTACAACACTTGCCAGCCAAGAGGGGGAAAACAGATTTCAGAGGAGAGCTACTGCACAAGGAGTAAATAATTGCATTTAGGTGTTGAGAATATTCCAGAACACAGGGTTGTACCAAATATGAGCTGTTTAGTATTGTTAATTCTCATGCAGTAGAAAATTAGGAAAGAAAGTTTTTCCTCAAACTGGGCTTCAGAATGGCTCTTTCTAGGAAAACTATTTCTCATCTCAAGACTATATTCTGCCAGGTTCCCTTGGCAGCTCTCGGCACATCACTCAACCCCTTCTCTCTAAGGGCCTCCGTTCGTCTGCCCTGAAGAGCTTCTAAAATACTCCCTTGTGACAATCTTGAAAGAGCAGCCATGGAGAAAGTCCAGCCTTGTCTGCTGGAAGGCCCCGTTTACTTATGGGATGAACTCAGACAAGCAGACAATTAATGATAAATGGATGTTAGACTTGTTACATTTCCCAGCCTAGTTTTAGCCAAATTATGAATTCATGCAAGCCAGTATGGAGATCCTGGGAATGTCTTTTGTTAACTTGGGCTCTGGCTACTTCTCTTCTGCTTGCAGACTTGTGAGGAAGAGGGGATGTGGTGGGCACCTGGCTGTAAGAGGATGGCTAAGATTGATTGACAGAACACCTTCTGATGTCATAAATAATGCAAGCCTCCGTCCCATCAGCCATAGAAATTTGCAGTAGGAAATAATGATGTCTTTAATTATAAAGTCCTAACTGTTTAGTCTTCCAAGGAGACAGAGTTCCTAAGATACTCTGGCAGAGGCCGTAAGCAGGGGGTGGGCTGTCTTGTGTAGCTGCATGTATGAGAGACCACCCACGAGGCTAGGAAGGCAGGCAGGCTGGAGTAGGGCTTGTTCATGACCTCAGCAGATGGTCTGCCAAGGAAACCAAACTCCCCCCTGCCCTTTACCCCACCCCCGGAACTGCCCAGACCCAGGGAGGAATTGGGTCTCGCTTCGGACAGCCCACTTGCACTTAGCTCATCCACAAACATTATCTGGTTCCTTAGCAACCTTGAGCATCTTTAGGAGTCACTCATTGTGCAGTTTCACCCATCAGCTGTGACTAGGACCTGACTTCTTCCACCCTGCTTGTTACAGTTTCCAGCTGTGACCAAGCACAAGCATTGCTTGCAAAAGAAAAAAAAAAGGAGTGATCGTCTCCCTTACTGGACTATAATGGAAGATGGGGGGATCAGGAAGTGCTTCTTCCATCAAGCACTCTTATAAAAATGCCTGCAGGGTCGATATGTCTGGTGGGGGATGGGGTGGGAGGATGGACTGCCTGAAGCCATGACACATACAGCATCAAGAGGAGGCAATTCTCCCGATCATTTGGGCTAAAATTCTTTTACTGAAAGGTCCAGACAGTTGCAGCTAGGTTGCTTATCTTTATTTATTTCTAGGCTAACACTCCCACAAAATTACCTCAATTTTCTGCTTCACTTCACTTGTCCAGCCAACCTACAGGGTAGTCAGTTAACTGCCTGGTTCCTTGTTCAGTCGCTAAGTCGTGTCTGACGCTTTGTGACCCCAAGGACTGCAGCATGCCAGGCTCATCTATCTCCCAGAGTTTGCTCACATTCTTGTCCTTTGAGTTGGTGATGTCATCCAGCCATCTCGTCTTCTGCTGACCCCTTCTTCTCCTGCCCTCAATCTTTCCCAGCACCAGAGTCTTTTCCAAGGTTCAAATCCCAAGTCTAAGAACTGCTTCTAGAGGCAGCCACAGCGTTCAGGTCACCACAATGTCACCACCTTCCCTATCACTGAAGGGAACAAGTGCCACCCTGGAGTAGGGGACCCCAAGAATGCGATGTCATCTGAACACTGACAGCCAGATGGATGCCACCTCGGATTTTCAAGGGAGGTACCAAAAGACAGAGGAAGGCTATACTAGAAGCGTCCAAAGCCCCTTCGGGAGGTATCCATAGAAACTAGAGAAAACAAAGGTAACAGTCAGCCCAACTTCAGGCTGTGGAGACAGCCAGGGTGAGTCCGAGCTAACAAGAGTGCTCTGTGATGTCCCTGCACAAACTGTTGAGATGCTTGCAAGCCTCAGAGCGTTTTCACTTTGGCCTGGAGCCCCAGAATCCATTCAGCTGGTGAGTAATTGCAGGAAAGATCCTGGGAAATAGCTCAGGCACTGAAAGTGGTTTGTATCAGCGTGATCATTAAAATTTGATCAAAAGCTGGACTTGGCTGGTTCCCTTTGGATGGAGTTTTCTGAAAGCAAGTTTGAAAAAGCAGTTCCCAGCCTTCCCACCATGAACTCTTCTTGAATTCCCAAGTCATATTTTGAGGCAACACTGCATAATGGATCAGAAGTAGAGCAAAGCAGATGTGTGCACTGGGACCTTTTTAGGTGGCAATGTAGAAAGCAAAGAAAGAAAAATAGTTTGAGTGTCAAGACAACTGGTAGAAATCAGAAGTCTTAGCAAAAATGCGTATGGTTGATTTATTTCTCTATATTAACAAGTAATATAGAAACAATGTTAAATTCATGGCCTTCCCAGGCGGTTCAGTGGAAAAGAATTTGCATGCCAATGCGGGAGATATGGATTTGATCCCTGGGTCGGGAAGATACCCTGAAGAAGGAAATGGTAACCCACTCCAGTATTCTTGCCTGGAAAATTCCATGGACAGGGGAGCCTGGTGAGCTATATAGTCCGTGGGGGTCTCAAAAGAGTCAGACATGACTAAGTGACTAAACAGCAACAATGTTAAGTTTGTATCCTAGTTAGGTCTTTTAGAAGCTTGGACTTACATTTTCCCATAGTTACAGGGCCAAAGCTCCTTATGTTGTAGATGTCATTACAGATGGCTGTCACTCCAAAACCGTCCCATCCATCCATCCTGAATCCACCCAATTTCACCTTACTGCAGTGTTTTTGTTGCCTTTCTATATCTGTGTCCTCTGATAGACTCCATCCAAGTTCATTTTGAGAAAACCCTGGCTTTAACTCAGCACTGTCTTCAGTAGTGAAAGTGAAAGTCACTCAGTCATGTCAAACTCTTTGCAACAACATGGACTATAGTCCATGGAATTCTCCAGGCCAGAATACTGGAATGGGTAGCTTTCCCTTCTCCAGGGCATCTTCCCAAAACAGGGATCAAACCCAGGTCTCCTGCATTGCAGGCAGATTCTTTACCAACTGAGCCACAAGTGAAGCCCAGGAATACTGGAGTGGGTAACCTATCTCTTCTCCAGCAGATCTTCCCAACCCAGGAATCGAACCAGGGTCTCCTGCATTGTAGGTGGATTATTTACCAACTGAGCTATCAAGGAAGCCCGTTCTATAAATACTTGTTTGAAAAAAATGAATAGTCGTTCAGTTTTCCAGCCCTTCCATAGGAATCTGCACGTTTAAACAGGAGAAAAATAAAACCCTAACTCCTATTTTTATAGATGATATCGTGTTCTTTTCCTCATGAACTTACCCCATGTTCTTCATAAAGCTATAGATTTCCACTGCTTCTGCTGGAAAATACATTTTGGCTTCTAACCAGGATCTCAGGACACCCAAAACATGTTTATCCTGCTCAAGGGTTCTTAATGAAGACAGTGGCTTTCTGCCTCCCCAACTGCTCTGGAAGACAGGATTCTTTTCTTTCTTCTCTTTATATATGACCCCCTGCACTTAGTGCAAAAAAAAGGATGTCTCCTAGGGGGGGTCACAGAAGAAAGAAAGCCACCTACTCACATTCATAAGCACATGCTTGCATCCTGGGGAACATTCCTTAAGCCACGGGTTTGCCTCCTAGGAACGGCTGCTTCCCTCCTTCCCTCTCCTCCTTTCCTTTCCTTTCCTGTCTTTTTTCTTCCTTTCTTCTTTCTTTTTACTTAGTATTCCTTCAAATTGAAAATAAGGAAAATAAGACAGTTTTGAACTTTTCTCCCATTCGAAAATCATTTAGAATGCTCAATTCCCAGTCTCTTCTACTCTGCTCTCTGACAGCTAGAAAGAAAGAGGTATTCCCATCCACTTTGAGAGCACTGGTTTCTTTTCTTTTTTTTTTTTTTCTTTAATACTGTTTCATTTGTGCATTCCTGAGCTTTGCTCTTGCCATCTTGCAATATTGCAGAGACAGCTCTTTTCTATCTTGTGTTGCCATCAGGGAAGCTCCTGCCCTGGCAGTCTGGATTGTGGAGATTTGTAACTACTTAACTGTTAGGGGATGTTGGTGGCTAGCAGGAGGTTTGAAGATGGTAAAGTATGACAAAGTCAGCTGGGGAGATAAAAGGTAAAAACTGGTTTGCTTTGAAGGCAACACCTATTCATTTATGTTATGTGAGAAATATTTAGCCAAAATAATATAAATATTAATTTAAACAAAGTATGCTATAACTATTTGGGAAGGTGGGAGTAGAAAGAAAGGATATACTGGGAGTGGGGAGAGGAACATAGGATTTTAGAATTAAATTTAGCTCCTTTATAATAAAAAGTCAACAGATAATGTCCAACATTTTAAAATCAAGAAATCTCCCCTTACTTTAATACATGACATTTTCATTCATTAATGCAGTCCAAAATATTTTCTGACTTTTACTGTGATTTCTTCCTGGACACAGGGATTATTTAGAGGCGTGTTTCTAAATTTCCATATATATGGAGGTTTTACAGTGTATTTTTGTTGCTGATTTCAGCTGCAATATTGTCAGAGAACATATGCCATATGACTTAAGTCCTTAAAGATTTGAGACTTGCTTTTTGACAGTATGTGATTGATCACCTTCTCCATACATGCTTGAAGAGAGGATGTACCCTGTAGTTGTTGAATATTTCATGTTGTTCATTAGATTATTTCTTAATCAAGTTGCTGCAGGCTTTTGTGTTCTTACTGATTTTTGTCTGCTTGTTCTATCAGTTACAAAGTATGCTTCTAAAACTTCCAGTAAAATAATATTTTTGACCATTCCTATTTAGTTCTGTCAATTTTTGCTTTATATTTGGTCATATTCTTAAGGTGAACACAAATTTAGGGGTGTCCTATCTTTCTCACAAAATATATCATTACTGTGTCCCTCTTATGGATATAGTTTACTATATCTGATATTAATAAAGCTATACCTACTTTCTTTTCATTAATATTTACATTATATTTCTTAATTCACCTTTTCCTTTCAACATTTCTGGATTTATAGAGATAATTCTTATAAACATAGTTTTTTAAAATAAGAGTTTAAGGATGTTTGACTATTAATTGTCTCATTACCTTATACACAATTGCTGCTATATTGGGGTTTGTTATTTTACTAAGTAATTTATTGTGACTCTTATGTGGTCTGTATTCTTTTTTCCCCTCTTCTTTCTTTGTTTTTATTTTGAAATTTTCCCCAGGTTTTATTGAGAAATAATTGACATACAGCACTGTGTAAGTTTAAGGTGTATGGCCTGCTGGTCTGATTTTATGAAATGATTACAAGAGGTTTAGTTTACATTCATCATCTAATATAGATACGCAAAGGAGAGAAAGTTCTCTCTGTAATGAGAACTCTTAACACTGAGTGTCTCAACAACTGTCCTATATTTGATACAGCAGTGGCAGCTGTGGTTAAGTTGTACATAGCACTTCGTCTCTTAACAACGTTCCTGTATATGATAGGCCAGTGCTAACTATAGTTAAGTTGTACATAGCATCCCTAATACTTACATATCTTAAAACTGAAACTTTATCCTTTTTGACCACCATCCTCCAATTCCTCCCTCCACTCACCCAACCAAAAATGTGACCCCTTTTTCTGTGGTAGGTATTTTATTTTTGTATTCCATGTATAATCGAGATCATATAATATTTGCCTTTCTCTATCGGTATTATTTCACTTAGTATGATGCCCTCAAGCTTCATCCACGTTGTCACAAGTGGCAGCACTTTAAAGATAATGTTCCACTGTCTTTGGTTTCGCATGACTTTATATCTGCCCTTAAAGTCACTTGGCTGTCTCATTGTTGCAGCTTGAGTGTTGCCTGTATTAGAATCAGTTTAAGATTTCAATCTCATTTTACAAGTCTTACTATAATGTAACTAGGTGTGGTTTTCTTTCTTTAAAAAGTAATCTGTTTGAGATCAGTAAGATTTGTTTAATATATAGCTTATTCAGAGAAGGCAATGGCACCCCACTCCAGTACTCTTGCCTGGAAAATCCCGTGGACGAAGGAGCCTGGTGGGCTGCAGTCCATGGGGTCGCGAAGAGTCAGACACAAGACTGAGCCACTTTACTTTCACTTTTCACTTTCATGCATTGGAGAAGGAAATGGCAACCCACTCCAGAGTTCTTGCCTGGAGAATCCCAGGGATAGGGGAGCCTGGTGGGCTACCATCTATGGGGTCACACATAGTCGGACATGACTGAAGCGACTTAGCAGCAGCAGCATGGCTTATTATCTGTCATCAGTTTTGAAAATTTCACATTATTTTCTTCAAACATTACGCCTCATTTTCTCTCTCAGTTTGTGATATCTTCTTGTTGTATCTTTTCTTTACCATTGTCTGTGTATTGTCCATTAATTTATCTCTTCACAGTTCATTATGCGTTATTTGCTCTGACCTATCTGCCGTTTCACTGATTTTCTCTTCGTCTGTGTCAAAGCATTTGCTCAATCCAGCTATAGAGTTCCTAATTTCAGCTGCTAACTTTTTCCATTTTAAGATTTCCACTGGGTTCTTTCTGTTTTTTTTTTTTTTTTTAGTTCCACCAGTTTATTGCTACCAACCCGTCACCCTCCACCCTCATGCACACATGCTCAGTCATGTGACCCCATGGACTGCAGGCCGCCAGGCTCCTCTCTGTCCATGGGATTCTTTCTTATAGTTTACAGCTCTTGACAAAAATTACTGGCCTGTTCATTTGTCTCTCTGAACTTGGTGCATAGTTGTATGAGGCTGATAATTCCCATATCTGAAGCTCCTGGGCATCTGTTTCTTTGGTTTGTTGTTTCTGATTTTGCTTGTTTCATGTTGTCTCATCATTTATTAGGCTATTTTTATAAACTTTTTTTCCTGTATTGGGTGATAGCTGATTAACAAACAATGTTGTGATAGTTTCAGGCGAACAGCAAAGGGAAACCAGCCATACACATACATGCGTCTACTCTCCACCAAACCTGCCGCCCACGGTTTTTTGTTTTTTTTTTTTTTTTAATTAGGTGCCCACTGATGTATTTGCCACATTGTCTGTGGAATATACTCTAGGTCTAGGGTGATACTTTCCTCTAGAGAGGAATGTCACCAACTGGTTTTACCTCCATCATTTTCAGAGGTGAGCTCATTTGAAGTTGAGCTCCACTCCTTGTAAGGCGTTTCTGACTCCGGTTCACCCTTATTCCTAGAGTGTTCCCTTTGGGATCTGAATTTAGAATTCACCCGAGGTTCCCTTGGTGAGCATTAGGTTGGGCCCCTTAGTACAATATGACTGTCAAAAAGTGACCTTCAGCCTTTCAGCCAGTTCCTTCAGAGGGGCCAAAGTCCCCAGCGCAAACCGTCTCCGGGGGCTGGCTCATTCCTTGGCCTCTCTCCTCTAGCCAAGGAGTTCTTTGCTGTCCTGATTCCTCTCAGATGCCTCCAAGCAGACACTTGAAAATATTTACTTCTGCTCTTCTAACTTTCCTCAGTGGGTGTACTGGTTTAAATTGGTCAGTCTATCATTACCAGAATGTCAACAATTAAAAAAGAAAAAAAAGAGGATAGAGTCTACTTAATGATATCCTTACATCACTGAGGTTACAAATGTGTATCTCAGTTCCAGGGTGGATTTATTCCATATCTACACCAACATTAGAGTATAAAAATTCTTTCTCTTGTATTAGAATCTAGGAAGGAGACTGCCAAAATTAAGGTCGCAATTCGGGAATTTCCCATTTGTTTCCTATGGTGTGAAGTAAATGGATATAAGATCTCTCTCCACTTTCAGTCTTCTACTCTAATTTTTAAACTTACTAAATATATCTCACAGAGTAATAACATGTAAATGTAGACTTACATAAATTGGTTTGGCCTCTATTTTTGTGTCTTTTTTTTTCTTAATTTGGCTGTGTTGGGTCTTTGCTGAGACACATGGCCTTTTGTTGCCATGCTCGAGCTCTGTAGTCGGAATCTTAGTTCCCCAACCAAGGCTTGAACCTGCATCCCCTGCATTGGAAGGTGGATTCTTAACCCCTGGACCACCAGAAAAGTCTCTTTGGCCTCTATTCTTTTAGGGAAAGTCTGAAACTGTTTTGATCCTTAAAAAACTCAAACTTCAAGTTTTTTAATATCCTGTGTTTCTGAGATTTCTCCTCCTTCCCATAGAGTATGTACCTCCTTTCCCTCTGATGGCTTTCTTATGCCCGAATCCGAGGGAATCCTCACTTTAAAGGAACCAGCATCACGGTCATAAGAGCTGTAAAAGTGGAATTTTAAAAATTTAAAGCAGGCAGTGGTATCTAAGGTCTGAGATGGCCAGAGTCCAACGAAACCGTTGAGATTAACATGTGCTGGAGCCGCTGGAAATTTCTTGGGACTGAATAATTCCTAAGCTCAGGATCTTGTCAAAACAGATTGGAGAATGATTTTTGCTTGACGTACTTTCCAATTAAATAATCTTATACACTCTGCTTCCTCATAACTGCACCCTTATAATTGGATCTGAGCATTTGAGCTTTACTTTTTAAAAAATCAAGCAGTTTAGGGGCTTCCTAGGTGGCTCAGTGGTAAAGAATCCATCTGCCAATGGGAGGAGACACAAGAGACACGGGTTCGCTTCCTGGGTTGGGAAGATCCCCTGGAGAAGGAAACGGTAAGCCACTCCAGTATTCTTGCCTGGGACATCCCACGGACAGAGGAGTCTTGCGGTCTACAATCCATGGGGCCACAAAGAGTCAGACACGACTGACTCTTTGCGTACACACACACAAGCAAGATGCGTAGACTGAAAGATTTGGACTTGACAAGTTTGCCCAATGAGATCTTGATACTCCCTTTACTGAGGTATATACTGATAGATTAGAAGATCCTTCCAAGTAGATGATGGTTTCTTTCTATCATAGTAGGTACCTCTACTTAGGCGAGTGAGTAACTGGCTGTAACTTCCTGAAGGAACTATTATTGGAATTAGAACATAACCATCCATACTGGAAATACTAGCTGACCACATACAGAGATCAACGAATCCCAAAGTTGCCTATTCATTTTATTCATAAAATTTATGACATTTATTGAGTACTTCCCATGTACCAGCTCTGGGAACAAAGCAGTACAAAGTCAGAATTGGTTCTTGCCTAATGGGACTTATTGGAGAAGACAGTGTTACCCCACTCCAGTACTCTTGCCTGGAAAATCCCATGGACAGAGAAGCCTGGTGGGCTGCCATCTATGGGGTCGCACAGAGTCGGACACCACTGAGCGACTTCACTTTCACTTTTCACTTTCATGCTTTGGAGAAGGAAATGGCAACCCACTCCAGTGTTCTTGCCTGGAGAATCCCAGGGACAGGGGAGCCTGGTGGGCTGCCGTCTCTGGGGTCGCACAGAGTCAGACATGACTGAAATGACTTAGCAGCAGCAGCACCAATGGGACTTATGTTCTAATAGAAAAAATATGATAAGCACTTAACAGATAAGCAAAAGAATTCCAGGGTGTGTTGTGTTATCAAAATAAATAAGCAGGGGGATATGAAAGAGAGTGTCCAGAGAGGCCACTTTAGATAAGAGGGTAGAGGAGAGCCTAAGGAAATCAGTGGTGGCCTGAGGCATGAGATTGCACTGGTCATACAAGGATCTGGCGTAAAAGATGTCCAGGCAGAGGGAACAACCACTGGAAAAGGATTTGGAATAGTCTAAGCCCAGAAACGGAGAAGGCAATGGCACCCCATTCCAGTACTCTTGCCTGGAGAATCCCATGGATGGAGGAGACTGGTAGGCTACAGTCCATGGTGTCGCTAAGAATTGGGACATGACTGAGCAACTTCACTTTCACTTTTCACTTTCATGCCTTGGAGAAGGAAATGGCAACCCACTCCAGTATTCTTGCCTGGAGAATCCCAGGAATGGGGGAGCCTGTTGGGCTGCCATCTATGGGGTTGCACAGAGTCAGACACAACTGATGCAACTTAGCAGAAGCAGGCCCGGAAAGGAGGCCCCAGTAGAATGCAAGAAGACAGGAAAAAAATAAAGAGGGGTTGGAAAGATAGGCAGGAATTGGGTTTTTAGGGATCTAGAGATCTTTGTAAAGGTTATATATGAATCTAATTGTGAGAGCATATTTTCTCAATATGGATATGGATCCAATCAGTTCAGTTCAGTCACTCACTTGTGTTTGACTCTGCAAGGCCATGGACTACAGCACGCCAGGCTTCCCTCCCCATCACCAACTCCCGGAGTTTACTCAAACTCATGTCCATTGAGTTGATGATGCCGTCCAACAATCTCATCCTCTGTCATCCCCTTCTCCTCCCACCTTCAATCTTTCCCAGCATTAGGATCTTTTCAAATGAGATCCTTCTTCGCATCAGGGGGCCAAAGAATTGGAGTTTCAGCTTCAACATCAGTCCTTCCAATGAATATTCAGGACTAATTTCCCTTAAGATGGACTAGATGGATCTCCTGGCAGTCCAAGGGACTCTCAAGAGTCTTCTCCAAAACCACAGATCAAAAGCATCCATTCTTCAGTGCTCAGCTTTCTTTATAGTTCAACTCTCACATCCATACATGACTACT
>SJYA01004095.1:0-39367 GCA_006410615.1 Neotragus moschatus | reverse complement strand
CCCCCCCCCCCCGCGGGACCCTCCCGAGGCCGCAGGGCGCCGCTGTCCGCGTGGCCGTGGAGCCCACCGCCCACTTAGCGCCGTTAGTTTGCAGGGTTCTCAGGTCGGTTGGTACATCCGAGCCTCCGAATGACTTACAGCTGTCAGTTCCTAAAAAGGCACCTCTGAGACGGCGTTTTGGCATCATCCACGGGGCCCCAAACCTGTATAAATATTTGAACAAACATTCCATGCACGTTTTCCCTAAACTTACACATTTTTACTTAACTTTCAGGGCTGGAGAAAGCGAAAAAAAAATCTTCCTTCACCTTTATGGATCACAAGTGAACAATAGCGTCTTTCTAGATCACAGGGTTTCTAACAGGCAAGTGCAATGTTTACGGTTTTATTTTTTTTTTAATATTATAATCAACCCACAAAAGGAGGGGGGAGAGAAGGAACAAAAATAAAAGAGTTAAGAAAGAAAGAAAGAAAGGGGATGGGAGGAGAGGCGATAGGCTGACTTGAGCTTGCCAAATTCAGAGCAGCAGAGGAAAGGAGGGCCTCTGGGAATTGATCCCAAATGAAACTAAATCATTTGCATATGCCGAAGCAAATGCCACCCGAGCATACATCTATTCTCAAGAATCAACTTTAATAATTCAGAGCACCTATTTCCTTACAACTCAACGTGGTAACCAAACACATACAGTATTAATATACAACGGCGGGGATTGCGGTGTCGGTTCGGAAGAGCAAAGCCTTGGCTGAGGCTGGAAAGTTTCCCCCACGCTGTAAAATAAACACACACACATCGCACACGCACACATATAGCGAAGGCCCAGAGGTTTGTCTAACTCACTCGCTCTGAATTTATTCAGAAGGTCCCCAGAGGTTTGTGTAAACAGTACTTGAATTATAATCACACATTTCATTCAAATTTCATGCTTTGAGGATTTTTTCCTCATTAGAACAGTTAGTTGTCAATCTGACAGGACCACATTTGTAACCTTTAAACCACCCTCAGTGTTTCATGCAGAAGGCCAAGGCACCCACCTACCAAAGGACAGTGTGTAAAACACCGAGGCTTAGAAAAGAGACTGGGATTTAAAGGGAGATCAGTTGGGTTTTATTTGGGGTCGATGTTCCTTTGTTGCTTCTCATCAAGACCCCTTATTTGGAAGCCTATTTCTAGATCCTGCCTAACTTTTCACAGGTGGACTGCTAGAAAGATTTCTTAACTGTTTTAATATACAACCATTCTGTTTCACCTACATTACATGCCTTTTCCTGAATATCTGCTAACATATATATGCCTTTTTATTCTGTACGTATAAATGAAATTTTCATACTTTGAGAAGCCACAACTAACATTTTTAAAATTGACATTCTCGTCGCTTTTAAATATATTGTTAAACATGTACATAAATATTTTTAATCTGATAAGGTGAAAAAGATTTTTAAACCCTGACAAATCAGCACACAGGACTCAAACAATTAAAATGGGACTAGAGCACTAAGCTTCCTGGCTTCATTAACTAATGAAAAAGGGTCTGAAATTTCAAAAGTACAAATTTGCAGTGACTAATAAAGATACTTGCTCAAACGGTGATCTATGCATTATAACTGGTGAGACACCATGTATTATCCTCCAGTGATGTTAAAGTTTTGGCTAGCTGACCTTGGAATAGTATTTCAGTCAGAACTCAAGTTAGTGGCTTGTCAACTGAGACATTTCTGGGAACTCAAGACTTTGAAGTTTTCTTCAGTGACAGAAGTATAACCCATGATAAGTTTTTAGTGTGCTGTGTGGGGCGTTAGCACAGATGTATAGAAACAACGGAAGCTATATGCATAAATCCATGTGTTTCATAATAATTTTATAAGTCTTTAATCATAACAACCGAGTTTTAAGGCACCTGACCTGGTCGGTTGTTTCTTTCATCAGGATAAAATTGGGTGTTACCTAACTGGCAGTAAGTAGCTAGATACAGTCCCTTTTTATCACCAAAAGGACAGGGAATGGAGGTTAGCCACTCAAAACAGTAAGTCGCCAAGCTCTCTGATGGTTGACTGCAAACACCACAGAGGACACTAGGGGTAGGCAGTGTGCCCAAGTGTTTTCTCTGCCACTTTTGGGAAAAAAATTCTTACCAGTGAAATTATTGCTTAGAATATTGATCACCTAAAGTACATCCATATTATTCTTAACTTCTTCTCTAAAGTTTACAATTCTTTTGTGATTTTCCAAAAACTCCTTGACAGACATAGTTGGGATGAAGGGGAACTGGGGACACATACGTAGAGCTATCACAAAAATTTAGAGAGTATCTCACCAGAACTCACAACGCATGTGTGCGGTTTCACCTACAGAGCAGACCTGCAGTAAAAACTTGCTGAATGAATAAACGACTGCATCAAAAAACAAGTAAATACTCTAAACCACTTGAGTGCAGAGTCTGGGATTTCTGTATTCATCCAGTTTCCAAACAACGATTTATCCATTCCCAACTTTGCCTTGAGCCCCATTGCGGCATGTGCTCTTAATAAAATGGGAAAATAGGACTAAAGACTGTAGGGACAGTCATACATGTATTAAAGAATCAATCAGACAACAAACTATTATGAATAGGCTAAGGAACTGAACTATTCACTCCCAATCACAGATCTCATTAAATTCTGCCTTTTTTCTGAATAATGACTGCAACATTACACAGTTACTGCAAAGTTTAAATAAACCAAAACACACACATACATGTACCCTGCAGATTGCCTGGAATCAGGCAGGTGCTTAACAGATGTCATGAATGAATGAATGGATGATGAATGTATGAACAAAATGTCATTTCCCCCCCAAAATATAACTTGTTAGAACTTGTACAACTCCATGTTTCTAAAAGTCACTGAGCACTCATTTTTTTCCATATACTTGGTTACTTCTACAATACTTTTCTTTTTTGCCAGCTGCTGCTGCGGCTGCGTCACTTCAGTTCAGTTCAGTCGCTCAGTCGTGTCCGACTCTTTGCGACCCCGTGAATCCAGCACGCCAGGCCTCCCTGTCCATCACCAACTTCCGGAGTTCACTCAGACACACGTCCATTGAGTCAGTGATGCCATCCAGCCATCTCATCCTCTGTTGTCCNACGTCCATTGAGTCAGTGATGCCATCCAGCCATCTCATCCTCTGTTGTCCCCTTCTCCTCCTGCCTCCAATCCCTCCCAGCATCAGGGTCTTTTCCAATGAGTCAACTCGACTTCAGTCGTGTCCGACTCTGTGCTACCCCATAGACGGCAGCCCACCAGGCTCCCCCGTCCCTGGGATTCTCCAGGCAAGAACACTGGAGTGAGCTGCCATTTCCTTCTCTAATGCATGAAAATGAAAAGTGAAAGTGAAGTCCCTCAGTCATGTCCGATTCTTAGCGACCCCATGGACTGCAGCCCACCAGGCTCCTCTGTCCATGGGATTTTCCAGGCAGGAGTACTGGAGTGGGGTGCCATTGCCTTCTCCACTTTTTGCCTAGTATAGCTGAATTAGCTAAACATAATTTCCCCAGGATAACAGAGATATTCATCAACATAGAGGATTACATAATGTCATGGGAACAAGCAAACCTATAAAGAAAATGACCACTTTTAGGTAAATATCTACCCCATCAAAAAACTGATTAAGACAACTAATACATCTATGTGCGGTGCTCAGTCACGCAGTCATGTCTGATTCTTTGCGACCCCAAGGACTGTAGCCCGCCAGGTCCTCTGTCTATGGGATTCTCCAGGCAAGAATACCAGAGTGGGTTGCTATACCCTCCTCCAGGGGGTCTTCCCAACCCAGGGACTGAACCTGCATCTCTGAACATCTCTTGCATTGGCAGGTGGTTCTTTACCACTAGCTCCAGCTGGGAAGACCCTACAACATGTCATCATTATAAAAATAAATAACTTATTTTATATTGAAAAATTGTTTATATTGGAGTGGGTTGCCATGCCCTCCTCCAGGGGATTTTCCCAGCCCAGGGACTGAACCCAGGTCTCCTGCATTGTAGGCGGATTCTTTACCGTCTGAGCCACCAGGGAAGCCCAATACAGGGATACTGGTAAACAATTTAAGTGGCATCCAAGTGCCTACTCTGCTAGTTTCATCTTTATAACCAGTTCCCTGTGACAGGTATCACACCATTCCTACTTTAAAGACAGAGAATTAAGGCACCAACAGTCTTGGATGAGATTTCATAAATCACAAGGCTGTAAAATCCCCAGGGCTTAAACCTGAGGGCCAGGCATGTCTGTCTGAGAATTACTACCTTGCTCCTCTGCAGCAGTGTGACAGGGGCCAGGTCATATCACGGGCTTGCGTTTTAGTTTCTTCCTCTTAACACAAGCACTTCTTTTGAGTCATAAATGAGAGGACACCTCGTTCAGTCTATCAGGGGCCTGTTAAACAAGTGGATCTCCTTGTTCTTCCTCTACTCTTTATTCTGTGCAAGAGTTCCTTAAAGAGCAGCGAGCAAACAATCTCCACCCAAAACAGGCAGTCACAGAAGTCAACTGATATGGACAAAAACATTTTAAAAATATAGGACCATGCTAAACTCTTTACTGCTAAGCAATCAAATCACATTGCTGGTGTGAGAAGCATGTATGCACAGTTAGATACTTAAAATACATATTTTCTGTTGATGAAATCAGTATCAGAATCTATGTTCTCATAATTAAACATAAATGAATGACAAATTTTGCCAAGTCAGAGAAAAGGACTTATCTGGGCTATACCTATTCACTGAAGACAGGAGGTATTACTGAATTTAAGTTATTCAGAAGTTCAACAACTAGATTTTTTTTGGTCTCCAGTAGGAGTCACTATAAACAAGACATTTAATTCCTAAGTTAGTGTTGAGTTAGTAAATAGATATGCATGGATTGTTATAAAACTTTTTAATAAATGGTGATAGCTTATACCTAAAAAAGGGTGGGTGTTTAAAAACCACCTTAAACTGCGATGACAAAAATCCGCTTCATAAAACACTAAATTATCCAAAGGAGGATGCAGACACACATGGACACACACACGGACACACAGAGTAAGAAGCAGGTTTTCTGATGACCGCAGCGTGAGACAGCCTTACGACCTCGGAGGGAACACCAGCAAACTGCCTGTGTGGACACTGCTGTACTTCTTTGTATTGACATCTTTAGAATGTAAAATAACTATGTTTGCTAAGAAGTGAGGAAACTTGACTACTTAAAAAAAATTATTTCCCTCAATTGGAATTCCAATTATCTCAAATTTTGTGTGTGTGTGTNACACCAGCAAACTGCCTGTGTGGACACTGCTGTACTTCTTTGTATTGACATCTTTAGAATGTAAAATAACTATGTTTGCTAAGAAGTGAGGAAACTTGACTACTTAAAAAAAATTATTTCCCTCAATTGGAATTCCAATTATCTCAAATTTTGTGTGTGTGTGTGTGTGTGTGTGTGCCAAATACACATTTCTCTGGAGAAAATACTTATCTCACATAAATATACTTGTCACATAATTATAAAAATATTTCTCGGAAGTCTGTATTGAATGAAGAACTGAGATAAAGCACAAATCATGTTGGTTGACTCTGGGGCCAAAACTTATTCTCTTAGCACCATTCAGATTATTACGGGTACAATAGTTTTAACTATTTGTATAGTTTAAAGGTGGCCAAGTTTAGTTTGGAAGGGAGTTTTATCACAGAAGAGTATCAAAGCCTATCTGTGGCTTCATCAGAGTCTTCCTGTTGTTACCTTAAATGGCTGCTTTTATATGGCTTGGGTTCATAAGCAGACATCCAAACAGTTTATCACATGATCAAGTATTTATTCTTTTCCTGGCTGGTCAGATAGCTTGCAGTCATACTGATAGCTAAACCATGTGGACTAATTTTTTTCTTGTGCCATAAATATTCATCTTCCACCTTTCTGTGGCAGTATTTCTCTTCAGAAGAAAGAGGAGGTTTCTCATCTTGCTTTAGATGGTATTATAAAAACTCACAGCCATATATTGTTTTGGTGACATGCAGTAGTATGCAAAGTAAATGTAAAACACCCTCTAACATTCTTGCATGCCTTAGATCTGGTTAGGCTCATTTTCCCACTTTTTCACATTTTTCTCATTTCTATGGTAAAGAATACAATGAGTATGTCATTACCCAATGAACATGACATCTCAACAAGCCAGAGATATAAAATAGCACTACCCTTCAGACTGGGAAGCAAGTATCTAATGTCATGTATGGTACAATAAAGTGAAATGCACTCAGTGGCAGCACCAGAATATACAGATTTTCATAACTGCAGTGCGAACTGCAACACTTGAGTCTAACTGAAGTTCACTTCTTCCTCAATTTCATGCAAACACCTGTCATTGCAAAAATCATACATTTATCTACTACTAAAACCTCTCAAACATTAAATGAAATTAGAAAACGATAGTGCAGTGGACACTTTTGATGACTAAAGGAGATATTTTAGTTAAGGAGAAAAGACTTCATTGAATTTCTTATTTTTTCCTCAGGACATCAGTCTCTCCCCTCTGGGATAAGTGGAATTTTTTCTTTGGGGAAAAAGTTCCTTTATCCTAACCCAGTATGATCCATAGCCAGTCTCCAAGTTTGATACAAAAACAAACCATTTCTATTTTGGTACAATGAGGAAGCATCGCAGTGGACAATATGAAAACCGAGATGGAGGAAGTTGACTCAGATTGCTGCACTTCCTAGATGAGAAAGCGAGCAGGCTTACCACAATCACCTGAATCAAGTGAAACAAGACGACAACTGTTTTTTCCGTCGAATTGATGCACGTGTAAAAATGAATTCCCAAAAAGTTAAAGGGGAAATCCTGGGCATGTTTGTTTGCCTGGATGAAGGATTCCATTTGAGAAATTTCTGACAAAATGGATTGATGAAGCAGACTGGAATCTGGGCACAGGATGTACACAATTTTTTAAAACATTGTGAATAAATACTGGGCTTCCCAAAGCATTGCTCAATGATTAGAAGGAAATGTGATATCACAATGGAAATCATTTTCATTCTAAACAGACTCATTGTCTTCGGTTTGTTAATAAGCTCCTTTGGAGGTGGGAATTCTAACAATTTCCTAAAGTTTCCAACTGTTGACTACCTTTGCTTGACATCACTGAGCAAGTAGAACTGCTGAGCAGAGAACAAACAATTTTCAAATACTCCAATGGCTATCTCTGATAAACTCTCAGTAATCAAAGAGTAGGTAAAAAGAATGAAAAAAAAAAAAAAAAAGGTTTTAAAAATGGAAGCAAATGACCATGTAAGAGTAGCATCCAATACATGTCTGTTATTGAAATGACTGTTTCAAATTAGTGTTTTATAAAGTTTCTGCCTAAAAATATTCTTTTGAATAACTGGGAATGAGCCCCTTGGAGCAAGAATTAATGGCATTTCAAGGACAATGAGCAGTAGATTTTCCCTCAAGGTTGATCCTTAGCCTAAAGCCAGAGCTGATCACTGGTCCATTCTTGACCTAAATGTTGGGTTCTTTAGCTCAAAATGACCTTGAATTCTAGCTACTTAGTCTCAAAAACAAATGATCTCTTTGCCTGTTAATCATCTCTTTGCACTTTAACATCCACCTCACACATAAACACACAAGTGACCATGAAGAGTCATGTGAGAGAAGTTTTGTACCATCATGCACTGAGACAAGTCCTTATAGCAAATTCCATGAGTAATCCCCCCAAAGAAATGATTTTAAAAGGGATAAGGTGCAATAAAGGAAAGCTCTCAGCTTCTAAGTAAATCGGAAATTCATAAGCTTTCACTGAACACAAACGGCATTAAAATTAGAACTGTTTGGCAAAACTCTGACACTGATACACTGATACATACAACATGAGGCCAACCAAATCAGGTATAGGTGAGGAGTGCCCCAAAGTTATACAGCAGTGATGACCGTATTTCCATTCATTTACAGCTGGGCAAAAACTGGTCTAAAAGGACATCTTCCTAATCATGGCCAGCGTTAGTAAATACTGCCAAATTGCCGAATTACGATCCTTACAAACCAGAGGCATGAAAGTCCCCTCCATGTATTTCACAGAGTGTCTCCCAAAATGTCAGCCTTCTGCCTTCTTTGAAAGTGATTACCAAATGCATTTTGAGAATAAAACTACTTAATGCAAGTCAAAATCTTAAACGGGTCAACTTTCCCCTCCTTGGCCCCGGCTCCTGACTGCCTCTTCTGCAGCGACCGACATGTTCTCTAATGCCTGCAAGCCATGTGTTTTTTGAGTTTTCTTTTTTAGGACGTATATGTTTTGTGAGTGTGTGTGTGTGTGTGTGTGTGTGCTTAGTTGTGTCTGACTCTTGTGACCCCATGGGCTGTAGCCCACCAGCCTCCTCTGTCCACAAGATTCCCCAGGTAAGAATACTGGAGTGGGTTGTCATTTCTTTTTCCAGGGGATCTTCCTGTCCTAGGGATCAAACCTGCATTGCAGGCGGATTCTTTACTAACTGAGCCACCATAAATATGTTTTTTTTTTTTTAAACAAATGCCAAATATTATTCAGCTTTGAAGGGCAAAGGCAAGTTCTCAGCAATGTAAATCAAGCCGGTGGTCAAGCCAGATTTGGAAGTCAGGTTTTCTATCATTCCATTTCTTATTATGTGCCATGCTTCACCACTCATAAAAAGCCCCTGTTCTCCCTTAGCCTAGAATGTCCTTTCCTTTTTCTGATTGCTATAATCTTACCTATACGTCAAGATAATTATTGTGAAACCTTTCTTTTAAAATTTAATTAAGCCACATTTTTGACGGAGTCTAAGTACCAACCTACTCAACCACCTACACCAGGGCGACCATATAAGTCTGTATGTATATGTGTGGTATACAAGGAGCAGGAAATACAGTTAGAGTTCAAGACTTATCCATTTTGTACAAGGCCTGTGTCCTTCCAACTTGCTAGCTATGTGGACCAACTTATACCTTCTTCAATAAAAATAAGTACACTTAAAAAAATAAAAATCATTTGGCCCATAAGGCTTTCTCAGAGTTAAACATTTCTGTATTGAGTCATTCTTAGTATCATTACTAAACAAATGACAGTATTTTATGATAAATGATTTTTAAACATAAAAATGTTTAAAAACTTTTTGATTGTATTTTCGATTTTTTTAAAAGACTTCCAAACTTTTGTTTCTCCAAACAGGTATGTGGGGATGAGACCGCCATCCCCACTACCTGTCATCCTGTCCTTATTAAAACAATGTGGAGGTCAAAAACCAAGATGTTACTTCAAGTTCTGGCTTTATCTAAATCTCAGTTTCTTTAGAAGTAAGTATGTTTCAAATAAATAAAGTGTTAAGTTGTGATCATGACAGTTTTTTCCCCCCAACTTAAAAATTCTGGGATTTATGTTTTTATGATAATGAGCCTTCTCTGAATAATCAAGCCCTGAAAATACAGAGCTCGTCAAAAGTTGTTTCTGCAGTTAAACCAGCAAACGCGCAACAAGGAAACGATGCTCAGGAGCTGTTAGAACCCCCATCGCTGTCCGTCACCGCTCGCTTCATCCGCCAGCTCGGTCACTCTCAGTCGTCCAGGATCCAGGGCTGTGGCCACTTCCAGATGAGGGCCATTCTAGAACGTATGGCTCTCCAGCAAAGTGTAACGTCATGAATTGTAGCTAAATAAATCATGTGCCTACTTATTGCCCCCCCAATACTATAGATTTTTAAAGAGTAGAGATTATGATTTAAATGTCTTTGCCCTCCCCGGTAACAATGTCATCTGTACATAAGAGGAGCGCATTGAGAGAACGAGGAACAGAAAGAGATTTATTTCCTTCCTTTCCACAGTGACAGAAGTGATCAAGTCCAGGGTTCTCAGAGAAACACATGATAGCCAGCTGTAACTTCACTTTGAGAATAAATCAAGTCTTCATGAAATGGAAAAATGAGGATATGATTAGACAAAAATTTTCATCTAGAGCTACACCTACATTATACTGATAAAACACATGCGCACACACGTAACCATGATGAATTGTTTCCCCAGTTTTCAAACGTTTTGATGACTGTTTTTTATTTCATGAGCCTGGCCTTTCCTTCACCTGGATTATAAACTGCTGAAGATTAGGGATGGACAAAATTTTATTTGCTGGGTTGGCAGAGACCATATTCATTTACACACACACTTCACAGAAGGGGGCTTGGAGGATCTAATTTGTCTTCCTTTCTCTTGTGTAGTGTGGCTATTTTCTCAGTGGAATAATTAATTGTGCCAACAATATGCCAAAGATATAAAAGTGGATACATGCATTGTCACTTTTGAGAGGTGAGACTGTTAACGCCACCTCAGAGGTGTGGTGCAGGCTCCTGTTTGTTTCATGTATTTAGTTTCTCTTGGCAAGTCCTCCTTAACTTATTTAACCTATATTCTACTTTAAAATGTCTTTTTATAAACATTTTCTTAGAGGGACGACATATCCTCTGATGGCTAGACATTATTTCCTAAGGACGTGGAGGCAAACAAAGAAGCAGGTGCTTTCCATGTCATTTCCACGTATTTAACTTTTTTTGTTGTCCTTTCCAACACATTCCATTTAACCAGATTTTAGACATGACAACAACAACAACAAAAACTTTGAAAGATGTTATTTTGTTATCTTGTTAAAAATATGCTGATAAAGAAACTTGCCAACAGTTACAGTAATTCTCAGAGTTGATTTCATCTTTCTACTATATATTGCCTTGTTACCAGGGCCTGTGTGATTACATCGATTGTTGAACTTTTGAGAGCCATAGTCCCTGTGTCTACTAGTCCACAAGGTGAATCAGGGGTACTGGGCTCCTATGAAGCATCATGAAATGAACTCTTGCTTGGAAAACTACTTGTGGCCACTTGTATACTTGCGTAAATATTCACAGCAGCAGGAACTCTGGTGCACACTGCACTTTCCAGGAAGCCTGGCACTTAGTAGGTGTGCAGTAAATATTTGCTGAATTTTTAAATTTGCTACTTGAACAGATTCAAAGCTAAGTGGGTACACAATGATACAGAGTTATCAATCGTTCCCCCCACCTTCTGGCTGATGTCAGATGGGGAGTTATAGACCCTTCTTGACAATATGATAGAAATTATATTCTGTCTCCAGTTACATCTTTGAAGACTGAATTTTGTTGATTAGAATCTTAAGAGAAAAGCATTAACATTTTGTAAAGACTGGTTTAAAATATACTTGAGATCTGGATACACATAAGTCGTATCTTTCATGAAACAAGCTTATTTACATCTGATCTACCTAAAACTTTACTAAGTATATTCAGACAGTTAACACACTTTTGACATTCTTAACTAAGATGAAAGTTTTCAGAAAGCATCTTCAAAAATAAGTTATCACCTTACTTGTTTATGCCTTTTAAAAAAAGTTTTGTAACTTACTGATAGCATCACAGATAGCTGGTAGCAATGCAACAGTTAACAATCTGTCCGGGTCTACTTTTAAATTGTCCATTTTCAGATGTTTGGAAGGAAAATATAGAATCTTAAATTTGCTATGCAGAGTTGTCTGCAGAGATGTAAATTTCATTTATCTTCCTCTTTATATAGTTTTCTTTCTGNACTTACTGATAGCATCACAGATAGCTGGTAGCAATGCAACAGTTAACAATCTGTCCGGGTCTACTTTTAAATTGTCCATTTTCAGATGTTTGGAAGGAAAATATAGAATCTTAAATTTGCTATGCAGAGTTGTCTGCAGAGATGTAAATTTCATTTATCTTCCTCTTTATATAGTTTTCTTTCTGAAAAATTTTTAAAAGGCTAAGTCATTTTGAACCATAAACTGCAGAGAAATAGATCGCTTTAATATTCAAGATGTTTTATCTCTATTATCTATGGCTCTTGCTGGGAAAAAAAAAAAAAAACACCTCTACTCACCTCCACATATCCTAATATACCTTAATTTCTTTGAGTCAAATGCAGGTGCTTCATTTTAAATGGTGGTCCAATGACTGACAGTTAAAACCCCAAAATCTTGGTAAGTGGCTGCAGTGCTTAATGTTGTTGGCATTCACGGCGCTTGTGCCATGGGAGCAAACTGGGGCCATGCCATCCTACTGTGCATTACGTTTAATCCAAACCCTGTAATCTTCACTGTGATTATCCATTTTGTCATCCTGAAGGCTGCAAGTTCCCAGGAAAGTTGGGATAGCGACTGCGCTTTATTTTCCAGCGAAGATTGTTTCTGTGCTCTGTTGTTGAGTTGGGAGCACAGCTGTGCAAAGGAGTTTCAATGTACCAAAGGGTGGTTGGAGAATAATCAGCTCAAAACTTCACCTGATGAGTTCACAAACCACAGACTACACAAAAAGTATAGGAACTCCTCCAGCACCATGATCACTTACGTGACTTTTAAACTGGATCTTGTCGAGTAGTAGTGATTAATGTTGACCTCAAGGATACTTTTTCCCCCTTGATTTTATCCAATATACTTAGCCACGGACAAGGACTGAGCCTACTTTCATTTTCCAGCAGTAACTAGCACGTTATTTGTGTTTCACAAGTGAAGTGGTCATTGTAGGGACAAAGCTTCAACTGCTCATTCAAATCAAACCATAATATTAAAAGCATTACCTTCAAAAAAAATAACGGCTTGATTTAGTAAAAACATTCTTAATAATAAAAACAATAAAACATCCTAAATCATACTCCACATACTTTAAACAGCCTGAAATAACTTTTATTAATAGTGCATAAGGCTTGTATTCATAATTGAGTCTTCATAGTAAATGGACTATTTAGGTATATTCTGATGAATTATCACAGGAGAAAAGGATCTGTCATTACTTCTAATCAAAATCTCCAAATACATATTTCCAAGATAAATCAAAATGGGCCTTAATAAAAGGATTAAAAATCATGGGCTAAGACATCCAGCCTAGGGGGAAAAAAATTTCAGAAAAAAGGAAAGTGTAACAGCTCTTGGCTGCTTAAAATGAGTTTTAAATGAATGAAGGGGGTAGTGCCTGCACCCTTTTAAAAGTGAAAGTGCATACTCCAAAATAATAACTCAGAATTAAGTAACTCTTACTAGTAACCTATCAAGTTGAATTCATAAATTATGACCTGGCTAACTCCAAATTAAAATGATCAACTGTTCAAAATAAACCACTGCCTGTTCTAGAAAACATCTTAAATCTTACCCTAGAGAAAAATTATTACTTCGTAACACTTTTCTTCAGGGGCAAAGAGGTACTCAGTTTCCATTGTCAAAAATATCCATTTAAATGGGTAACAGCCAAATATATACTGATGAATTATTCAGATCTTCTCAAAACGTCAGGGCAAAAGGAAGATTTAGCAAATTGGTACTGTATTTTCAGTTTAATTATAAAATAGATTCTTAGGAATTAAAAATAATGTCTTAGAAGCAGACTGAGGCCCAGATTTGGCCACTAAAGGCTGTGTGACGCTCTTGCTGAAAGACAAGAACAGAACAAACACATCCTAGCAGAGTGTGCCGGCCACAATGGTGGGACTTACACCCAGGGAAACCTGTCCTTAATTTATCCCGTCGTGTGCAGATTTGGCAAGAATCTCCAAACATCATTTACATACCATATGCCCTGAATTACCTAGGCACAATGGCTGTGGATAAATATGATGTTTCAGGTCTGTTTGCTCCCTTTTTTAAGTTTTGCAGCTTTCACTTCATTTTTCTCTGCTAAACAATTGAATGCAATATTGTGTGCTGCATTTGAGTGTTTTGCTAAATCGATAAATAGTTCATTGTGCTTTGTGATTAGAAAAAAATGATCTGAGGTAGGCAACCAGGAGGTATTTATTCCTCCTAAGCAAAAATCAAATAAAGGAAATTAGCTCTTTATGCTTTGCACTCGTTTTAACCCTCGTCTCCTTACCAGGCATAGAAATTCGAGGCATTCAACAATTAAATAGATAGAAATCAAACATTATGACTTCTGTGGAATGTATAAAATTGGTCAGCAAGTGTTCATGCTTAAAAGGGATCCCTGAAAACAAATTCTTGGTAATTCCCTGTATCTGTTCACCTTATAATTAAAAGGCATTATTACTGCTTGTGCCTTAGTTTACCTCACTCCCAAGAATGGTATTATCACAAATTCAGTAATATATGTCCAGATTCTAACATTAAATTTTAAGTCAGGTTGATAAAAATGTATACTTAAACCAAAAAGATCAATAGCCTAAAAAAGGCTTGGAGCAGAACTACGTACATATTTTTTGTTGTGTACTATAAATTTGACTGTATAAACTTCCAATTAAAAATGACATTCACACCATCATTTTTGATAGAATTTTGCACAGTAGGAATACTCATTAATGCAGGGTAATACAGTGTGATAAGCAGCTTAGACATCAAAATAGCAAAAAAAAAAGAAAAAAAGCCAGTTGGTCTACTCTTTACATGGGTAAAATGAAACTTAAAAAATTAGATACCTGAGGAATTCATTAAAAAGAACACGTATTGGCTGGCATATATATTTTTTTAAACTATGTCAAATCAAGAGCATTCATTCTCCAGTCAGTTTCTACTAAAGAGGCCTCACAAAAACACAACCACACAAAAATACTCATCCCATATTTGATGATAAAACATTAAATGCATTACAATATTCAAAATGAAATAAAATGTGACTTAAATTTATTTTACTCATCCTACAAGTAGAGTGTGTATCTATATACATTTATATACTTATGTATTTTTAAATCATTTAATATGAGAGTTTCTGAAATATTTGGATTCTTTTCAGCTTTGGTAAAAGAGAGGCAGAAGCCCATGAGCTACAAAGTGTGGGCACCTGGGTCATTTCTTGATCTTACACTGGAAAATACAAAGTGGTTATATAATTCTCAGTAAAGGGCAAAGGAGTGTGCACACACTAGAAGAGAAACAGGTAAAAGACAATGCAGTTATTTCAGGATCCTACAAAATAATCTGCTCTCTTTAGGGGGCAAGGAAAGAAAAGCTACCCCTTGAAGAGCGGCAATGAAAGGGTTAACAGACATATGCTGTATAATTAGGAGATGCATTAATGATTATGAATAGTAAATGATTTGGTGCAAAGAAAAAAAAATTTAGTCAAAGGGACATGTACCTATCTTACATGTTTATTAGTGACTGTATATAACTAGAGAATTCTGCTATTAAGAATCTTGCATTATTGGTGTAAATACTTCCAAGGGTACATCAAATTGTAATCTTTCATACGACATCCATCAAACCAGGCTGGAGATTTTGACAAACATTAAACACAGTAAGGAGGCAATTATGTATGCATGATTTAATCTGCAACTAATTAATATGCAAATTTATTCATATGTTAGTTACTAAATTAAAAATGCAAAGAAGCCCTTATGGTGATTCTCGAAATTTTGCACAAACAGAACATTTAAAATGTAAGAAAAATGAAGTTTTTTAGAAACCTATAACACACTTTTAGTGTCTCCAGAACCTGTTGCATTAAGAAGACTCAAAAAAATGCGTGTTTAAATACTGGATAATAATTTAAAAGGTGTGCTAATTTTATGTGAGAATGTGGGAACAGAAAGGTTAATCAGAATTCTCTCGAACTCTTAAGAGATACACTCTAATTACCAGACAAATGGTATTCTATTTCTAAGCTTCCGACCCTGCTTTTAGGGTTGTCAAAAGCTGGTCATCTTACTGATATCTAGTACAAATAGGGGAATAAATAGTGTAAGAAAGCAACTAGATATACTGAAAATTCCAGGGTAACTCGGAGCCCATTTGGTGCTCACTAAACACACAATTCACTCCTCAAGATGGCAACTCGCTCTTTTTGCCTTTGGGGAACAGCTTTTTGCAAACAGAGAAATTGGAGGAAAATCTTGAGGGAGCCTAGAAATTCTCCCCAACTCTCTTCCGAAAGAATCCTTCAAAGAAAATAATGCCATTAACCCAAGAGCCACCAAAAAACATAAAGTAATTTCCTCTGAATTCACTCTGGCTATTTCAGCCCTGCGTTTTCCAGACAGTCCAAAACAGATTCGAATCTCTGATGGGAGAAGAGGGATGTGGAGTAGTGTGATTTAAAAATATCTTTGGATGTCTGCATACCGGGGAATATCCATTCAAGTGCCTATTTTATCCTTTGGCACCACAGCCTTCTACAAGCAACTGATTTCCCGGCGATTTCCTAGTGATCAGCAGTGAGATTTTGTGTGGATCACCTCTGATCTGATTACCTTTCGCATCTGAAGTCCGACGGGCCATGCATGCAGCTCCGGGAGCTGGCACTGGGAACAGCTGTAGTGGCCTCAAGAAATCAACGCAAGTCAACTGTATAGGGAAGCACAATAGATGCGTCTACAGCTCTTCCTAGGGCACTGAACTCTCACCCACGTTAGGGGGAAAAAAATCGCCATCAGTCTCATCGCTGCCAAGTGACACACAAAAAGGAAGTTAACCATTGGCTGTTACTTTTATTCACAGTCTGACTCTGATCTCCCAGCTTCCCTCAGCCCCTTCTGATGCCAAGCGGGCTACAGCTTGCCCATTTCATTTCGACCACGGCAGCCAAAAAAAGCACTGCCCCACGGTGCAGCGACAAGCAGTCTGTTTTGATATTAGTACCCCAATATGCGCTGGGAGAGAGTCAGATGTCCCCAAACTATGTGGCCTCCCTCGAGGGACCGGTCCCAGCCTTCCCTGGCCGCAGACATGCAGAGCCTGCCACAAAGCCTCCGCTTTGACCAGGAGGGCAGGAAACGCACTCTCGGCAGGACTCAGACAGAGATGGCGGGGAGGGAAGACTCCTGCCCTCCGATCCCACACTCGTGTCTAACTGGAAATATTAGCAGCCTCTCCCCACTGCCTGCCAGCCAGCAGACAGGAGCGCAAACCGAATTACGTAAGGAAAGGAGTCCTTTTCTTATGTAACCGAACCTTGGTAATAGGAAGGAAACATCAGATTTTCTTATTTTTCTCTCATAAAAGAAAGAGGTTGATGTGGGGGTTCAGAAGAATGGGGTTTTTTCCCCTAGTAATTCTCAGAGAGGGAGGAAAATGGTAATAAAATCCTCCCTTTCGGTCCCCCAGACACTGCTCTCTCTGCTGAATGTACAGACTCTGAGTCTAACCTGGTTTAACCCGGAATGCACCTGGGATGTTCTTACTCTCTCCAGCCTTAATACATCATGCTTTTTAAGGTCTGCAGTGAGGCAGCCTCAGGTTGAGCAGCTCCATTCCTGGGTATTTCAGGAATCTGAATCTGAGAGGAACCCGAGGCATTTTTAATTTGTACAGGTGACTCAATTTTGGTTGTGACCAGAACTGAACATAAAGCTTTTTAAAAAGCCTCAATGTACACATTTATGCATTCATTACACAGTGTTAAATCTAATTTGTTCTTTTTACTGTCACAGGAAGCACATGTTTAAAGCAATCTGTTTCCTCATGTGAATGCTTTCCTGTCTGTTTAAAAAAAAATTGCGACACACTTTACCCTGAGTAACCAAGAGGTGATCATAAATATCCCTAAATAGCATTAAACAGATATGAAAGACATTAACACTTTCAGAATGCCAAAGTAGTATTAAAAAAAAAAAAATTCTAACAGATGCTCCTAGGTCAAAAAGTGAAATGTGTGTTTCCTGAAAAAACACTCTCATCAGAATCATAAATGAACTGTGAGGAGAGGAGTGAGGTGTTGCTGAACAAACCAGGATCCTTTTGGTGAGGAACTCAGCAACCCATTGCCAAAGTGCACTTGCCATAAAAAGCCCAAACTGAAGTGGAAGTTTGATGAAAACCAATATCCTCTGCAATCCACAAGGTGGCAACGACTGCAACTGAGGGGCGACCCAGTGGGGTCTCTCCCACTTCGCAGAGAAAGATTCTGTCTCTGGAAACCCAAGCGTTATCTCTGCTCTGGGAAACCAGGAAGAGGTCTGGCCCAAAGGGAGCTTGCCTGCAGTGTGTTTCATGGGGCCTGGCTTTGCTGGACATTGAAGTTGGCTGGGAAGAGATGTCTGTTGTGAAATGTATCGGTCATCTCTCTCTCCTCCACCCCCTTTAGCAGATTTTTTTCCCCCTTTAAATGTAAGAATTCAAGAATCAGCCCTTAGAAAAAAACTGTTCTAGGTTTCCCACAGCTCACAAGAAAAAATACTGCACCCCCCTTCTCCCACCAAAGGAATTCAGCAACGGCATTGAGAAAAAACACACTACTAGGCAGCAAAGGGCAGAACCCCCCAATGCTTTGACTTTTCCAGAAAACATCTGTATAAATAATCCTGCGTATTGTCACAAATGGACCTAAACAGTCCTAAACAAATGGAACTCTGTTTTACTTTAGAAGAGAAACAAGCTGCCACGCACACCCACCTAGTCCAGGCACCTCTGTCTTCTCAGATGGAGTCAGAACCCCCAGCCTGACTTTTCATGAGCGCCACCACCAGCTCTGCAAAGGGAGACCAGGGGCACCACTCGGGAGCCCTGCTTCTGGTCGCTTGCAGGATGACGCTGATGGAATAAGAAAGAAGAAGCAAGTATCTCCTTATCACTTAGAGGCAGGGCTGATTTAGGCATAAACAAATTACTGGCAGAGAGAATCATGTTAAGAAGACTCTGTCATCTTGGCCTAACGTCCTCTTCCAAAAGGGAAAAGATGGGGAACATCCTTCCAACACAAACTTTGCAGAGCGATTTAGTCGATGACTAAAAAGGCTGACGAGGTGTCTCTGACTGATGGAGATACCACTGTAAGGACAAAGAGAGAAAGTGCTCGAAGTAGTTCCTCAATTCAGAAGAAGCAAGTGGTCTCCATTAGGTAGAATTTTTTCTGCATGCACTCGAGACACTGGCCTCAGTTTCCAGTTAACATTCAGGAGGCTGCACGTTAAAAGTCTGCTCTAGGACAGGACGGACTGGGAGGCTGGCACTGACATACACACACTGCTCTGTCTAACACAGGTAACTCGTGGGAACAGACTCCATAGCACAGGGCACTCTACTCAGTGCTGTGGGGTGACCTAAATGGGAAAGAAATAGGAAAAAGTGGGGAGGCGTGCATGCATAGAGCTGATACACTCTGCACAGGAGAAACTAACACAGCATGGTGAAGCCACTCGAGTCCAATAAAAATTTTAAAAAATAACAACAGAAAGAAAAACAAACAAACAAACTTCTTTAGTGTCCGAAGAAAGGTAGTTACTCTGTTGCTGACAATGCATTGCCAGGGCTTATCACGAATATCATTTGCCGTCATAATTTCTAGATACCTACAATGCATCAAGCATATGCTAAGCACATTATATATATTTTTTTAATTTATCATGATATCCTTAGGAGGGATGTATATTTTCCCCATCTTCCAGGGAAAGAGTCAAGAATGACATCATATGCCCAAAGCCAGGCCAGGTAGCTCGTCACTGGCACAATCAACCAAAAAAAAAATGGGTGATCAGATTCCATGCTCTTAACCAGCAGATGATACTGTTTCTAGTAGAGATATCCTATCCTGGAATATCTGGATATTCTAGGGGATATGTCTGGGCCAAAGTTGTGCATTACAACCAGTGACTTAAGAGGTACTGAGGGTCATTCTACAATGAGATGAAACTTGTGAATATTCAATTTATTGCAGACTGTCAAATATTTGCTACATGAGCCAGGTTGAGCAAAGTTTCCGGTCCAGAAAGTGTTCCGAACAGCTACAGCCTCATGAATAAGGACACAGACAGAAACCTCAAGGGCAGACTGCCAAGGTGACTACCCAGCTCTGCCACATACTGGCTGTGTGACCTTGGGCATGTTTCTTCACCTCTCTGTGCCTCTATTCTTTTATCCTCAAATAGACAGTAGCACCCATCTCATTGCATCTGTGAAGGAATAAATGATTTAACAGATGCCAAGTGCTCAGTGTCTGGCGCAGAATAAACACTAGGTTAAGGGTCTGTTACCAGTCCACCAACATCAGCTCATGCAGCAGACATTACCTCTATCTATTTCGGAGACCACAAAACAGGCTTGCGACCCAACCAAGGCCACCAAGTGAGTAAGGAGAGGACGTGAGACACTAAAGCGGGAAGATTTCAGTGGCGTGGTCTGCACACGACTCTACCACTTTTATTACTATATTCATTCAATGGAAATATATTTCTAAGCAATATGCAGAAAGCAATGAGTTGCGTTTCTATGGGACAAAAAAGATGTATGTAAAACAAAAAAGACCTTTACACTCTCCAGGGTGGTTATAGGTGAGTAAGGGGATTCAGCTGCTCCATAAAAAAAACCTAAAGGACAAAATAGCCCTGTGTCACACTGTGTGATTTCATTTCTTGAATGTACAGCTTTCTCAAAAGGCCAGACTTTCTGCTGTTTTTAAAATGCTAAGGCCATTCCCCAAGTTTGGTTGTGAGCGACATTACACTGAGAATTTCCCTAAACACCAAGGACCTTAGATGTGAAGCTTTAAAATCTGGATAAAGCACACACTGAAGAGAAAGAATTGTTCAACAATACATGGCATGTCTGGCTTTTAGCTTAGCTGTGGAAATGCTCTGAATAAGTATAAATGAAGAAAGAAGTGAATGAAGGAATGAATGAACGGATGAAAACTTCTAAAAATGACTTTCCCCCTCCCACCTGGGTGCTCCCAGTTTATTATAGGGCTCCGCTTAACAGCTAGATTGCTGATGTAACTTATTAAAGGGAAAACAAAAGAGCACTGCTTCTAAAATACTTACTGGGGTTTGAATTTTCTAATTCCAACTATATCTGTCCATAATAAATATGTTTGATTCTGTTCTCTTTTGCCTAGCACTAGCGACTAAGCTACAGATTATATGTGACAACATCTCATACACTTAAAAATAAAATTCACATAAAGGCACTCTATGAGGGCTGCCTAGGTTTTGCCACTGAGATTTCACCCACGAAGCACAGGCCTTACTATTAAACAAAATATAAGTGGCAGAATGTGTATCTTTTTATTATACAACACTTTCAAACAGTATAACAGTTACAGAAATAGGCTTTTTTCTTATTTAGCTTCAAGGTTGAAAACACTCAAACTGATTCAACAAGTCTCCATCACCAGGCCATAAATATTCTTTTAAACTCTCAGCTTCAGGAGAAATGACACACAAGTTAAGTACTGTTGCATCCTTAAACAAATTTTATTTTTATCTCCTCTGCTAACATCTCAAGCTATTACACTTTCCTATCATAAAGCCCAATTTTTATACGCCACTTATTATTGAATTATTTTGCACTTCAAGTTCGTTTCATAATGAGCAAGCCAGAAAATATTATTGTACCCTGGGCTTATACACCTGAGCACCTGTGAAACAGCCATATTCCCTAAACAGGGTTACTCAAAAACATTACCGCCAAGAATCAGCCACCTACTTGAAACTGCCTTCTCATAGCAGCTAATGATATAATGATATACTGTGCCAATCGGTAGAATGAAAGCCATTACAATATTATTATAAGTATAATCCAGGAGGCATATTTAGAATGATATCGGCTGCGAGGGAGGAAGCTGCTGGAGACAGTTAGGAACTCTGTCTCAGATGATATCTAAATAATTGTTCCAAAATAGCACCATTCTAAAATCCCTGGATGGGAACAGAAGTGGAGACAGTGACAGGTCTTGTATGTGTGTAGAAGGCAAGCACCACAAGAGTCGTTTTTTTGACAAAACCTAAGTCTTTCTAACATGAGTCCATGCTCTTTCATCACCAGGGCTGAAAAATGCAACTGATAGAGGAAAACACACCAAAATTTTCCTTTATACCTGGCCATGAAGGGTGCTGCACAATACAACGTCCCCATTCTTGTGTGACACTGAGCACTCAAAATAAATGTAGTGAAACGTAATCCACGCACAGACCCTCCTCTGATTACTCCAGAAGTAAACGCTTATGGATCAAGTTTCAACCCTAGCAGGGTGTTTATGATTAATTCCTCCGACGACAAAATTAGACTCGAAAGACAATAGTGGGTGTCTCTGAAGCACGGAAATGGAATTCTGAAAAGATTCTTTTCAAAATCCCATTTGCACATTCTCTCAGAATTCAAATCGATATTTCTCCCTAACACTTGAAATCGTCCTTATTTCCAACCCTGAAAATTTCCTAACTGCAGACTCTTCTGCACTACCTGCACTTCTCTGAAGAGGGAGTATAGGCTCTAGAAAAGCAGAAACTCCAACAGCTCTGCACCTACACAAGAGCGGCAGCCAGAAAAGCCGAAACGCCCAGAATCACTCACAGGCTGCTGTTCTGAGATAAAATAACGGAGTATTACAATTACAAACTCTGCACCGAGTTTTACGAAAAGCTCTCATTCCTTTGAAAATGAACATGTTTGTGTTCACAGACACACACCCTGGGACAGTGAAGACCAAGGCTAAGAATCTCCTGCTATCGCTTTGAAAGGCAACTTTATGTTCAGTGTAAGAATTCAGTGCAATTTGTGAAAAAAATAAAACAACACAGCAAGTGTCTGTCAACAGCCTGATACAATCTAACCTGCCTTAAGAAAATAAAACTTCACTGTGTTTGAAGAGATTCTTTACACCTTTTAGGATTGTTGCTACGTGTTTGTTCTAAGAGCATCTTATTTAAAATCCTCCAAATTCGATCTGACTTTCATTCACAACTTTCAAACAAAAAATTCAGAATTGTGTGAAGACAAGAAGACACACCTTGAAAAAGCAGAGCTGTCAGTAACTGGTGCTGGTGGGCAAGGGCCGGGGGGTAGGGGAGGGAGGCGCAGAAAGAGAAAACTCCTCAATGTTAGAAAATCAACAAATGTTTCAGTCGAGAAAATACTAAAATTTTATAAGATGATGCTCAACCGAATATTAAGCCAAGCATCTCTATTATTCCACAAACATAAAATAAAGGTACTTGAGCCAGATTCTGCAGAATAAGTTTCTACAATTTCCGAACACACGCAAACCTGTCATAATTCTCTCTCTAGCCTCTCCAGCAGCCTTACAGTCGTTTCTTACTTTCTTAATAATTAAATCATTCAGAGGAAGCCCAAGACTTCACTGCAAAATATACTCTTCAGTGAAGGTGATAACGTAAGGGCAGAAATAACAGTTGCCTGAAATATATTTCTCTTTTCTCAACAAATGAGTCCAGTTCTACACTGAAAGCTATTGTTCCAGTTGTTGAAATGTCAACAGACATCTAAGTGGGTGAAATACTGAAAACTTGGTTAAAAAAAGAAAAATAGATGACGGTGGGAGGGGAGCCACATCACAGGTACCACCTCAGAAGAGCTTGCTTAGTGGGATAATCAGATAAAGCTGGCTGACAAGGCAGCTCCATGGTGGAAAGAGCTGATGGCTGTGTCTTGTGAGTCTTTCAAGCACACATCCTTATCATCTGTAAGGACAATCCGAACAGAGATCAGAAACACACAAACCTTTCACCCATAGTTAACTGAAGGTTTTCTTCTCCCTTACATTTCTTCTCACTTTATATTTAAGATACACACACGTCAGAAGACACCTTTAAAAAGGCGAATTTAAAAGGAGCAGAATTGGATTTCAAGACAAGGAGGGCAGTGGAGAGAATCCTTATGATTCTGAAATTCCAAACAAAAATACATAAATCTTTGAGCAATTTCCTGAGACACTGGAATGCCTTATGAGATAGATGTTGTTTATTTGGATGGATCTTATAGGCATTCGAAAATACTTTTCATGGAATAAGAACCCTCAATGTAAAGTTAAAGACAGAGATTCTCCTATGCTTGTTTCACAACCAGCAATTCAAAGAAAGCCTAACTTCTATAACCTATAACTGCAGGGAAAAGGAAAAAGCTGGTTTTCAAAGAAAACAAATAAATACTTCTTTTGTGATGAGTGTTTTTGTGACTTTCAAGGTGCTTCCCAATGTCATGTTATGTATTCTGTGTGAATTCTGTGAAAAATACTTTTGTCCTGTTTGGAATGATTTACTTGCATTATCCTTCACTTTCTTTCTGCCTATACATTTTCATAACAAGCATAATTTAAATAACCACACCTCAGACATCAATATCATTAATTGGAAATGGGCACTTTAAGTTTAAAGGTAACTATTGTGAGCTGTCTAATATTTTAATGTAAACACCTACAGTTAAACTTTTTCACAAAGTATCTGCTTCTCTAGGAATGAACTTTGAAGATGTTCCCCCCCCTTTATATCTTATCACACAATTGTCTTCTTCTAGACTTTTCTAAACAGGATGGAGCCCAGGTGGCTGACACTAAATTCACTTTAAAAGCAACATAAATTTTATTTTAGCAAAAGTTGTATTGTCACTCAAGTTAAAATTTTGTTCTCATGAAAAGGCATCATTTTGACTTCCTTGAAATCAATTTCCAAAGTAGTGGGGGAAATTAAGTGTTTTAAGTGCTGAGTTTTTCAGTTACATATATATAATTTCTTGGCTTCTAATAAGAAAGAAAAAATTGCCAAGTTCTCTTTTAAATTGTGATTTCCTCAAGCATTTGAAAAAAAACTTATCTAAAAATAGCTTAGGATATAAACTCAACATCATGTTTGCAACCTTCAAACATGAAGGTTTTTATATAAGGGAAAATATTGAGAACAGTTAATGCTGTCAGCATTATACAACTTTTCCGGTTATTTCTAAAAGTCTCTTCTGTAAAATAATGTCTCATTCAGACTTAAAGATTTTGTTTTGCTTAAGATGTCTACCCTTAAAAAAACTGGTTAACCTGGGCTCTCTCATGCACATGGAGTCTGTATTTTTCAAGTCTACCTAATGATTAACTTATATCTCAAATTTTCTTGAAGAGTCCAAATTTTATTTCAGATTCTTTACCACAGCTGAGATTGCTTTCTTTAAAATTCATGTGTTCAAAATTATTTCTGACCACTTACAAGGTTTGTTAGACCTTTCTGAATTTAAAACCAAAAAACAAACCAAAAATCAACTGCAATTTAACACAGAAAATAGACTTTCTTAAAAAGTACAGTTTGAAAAAAAAAAAAAAAAAAAAAGATAGCCTATAATAAGAGAGATTATAGACTGTTTCTAAAGATAAAACTTCATATTTCCAGAGAATTCTGAAGTTCCAAGGATTCCAACTGAGGATGTTAGTGAGACTGTCACTAAATTGGATTAGAAATGGAGATAAATTCCACCAATATTTGAAGTAGAAGGGTTGGAGCTATTAATATAGTTTCTGGTTACAAGAATATCATCTTGAAACAGGTCTTATATGTTTACATTTTGGTGGGTACACGAAAGTTTCTGAAAGACAATGTCCTCTGTGTCTGTGTTTTTCCTGTGTGTTTGGAAAAATATATATTTTAAAACAGCAATACATTAAAAAAATTATTTTTGCTTTCTAGATTTTAATGCTTCCATGTTAATTTCTAAGAATCACGGATCATTTTATCCAAAAATGTGATTTAAAGTGTTGTATTTTCTCTGCATGAATTCATGACTCTATGTAGGATGATTAGGCTATACAAGATAGGAAATTTGCTGGACAGACAGTAAAGTGGGAAAATATTAAGTTTAAGATGAAATATGATTTCAAAAAGGAAAACTGAGATGTGGAAATCAAACAAACAATTAGTTCACGGGCAGATGCGAGAAATTAGGCAAGATAAATCCTCGCATCCACAAAAAACAAAGCTGTATTGTTAAAGTCCTATCCAAAGATGAGGGCTATCAGAAATTGAGATGTGGCTGAAGAGAGCAACATACTAAAACGAGACAAGAACACGAAAATGTTCCGCAGTACTAAGCAGGGCTCTTGTGGGCAATTAGGTAGTTGTCATTTTCACACAGCTTCTCCTTTAAGAAAACATCACCCCAGCCCTTAACTATAGGCCTCTGTTCTCCAAGGGGACAGACTCCCTTCCCTGCACTGCGCCTGTGCGCTGCAACCCTGCAGGCTGGTCCTTCCGCCACCCTATCAGTGTCATGCTTCCATAGTGACTCAAGGTCTCTTGATGCAGTGCACAGTACAAACACATTCAAGGATCCTGCCAGATCCATGACACGACGGTGGGCCAGGCTTATGTTTTCTCTCTCCCACAGATGCTGCTGTTATTTTCAAAAACAGGGCCAGGCCAGCCCCTCACTCTCTTGATTTCCTGTGAAGATCCAGCCTAATGGTAGCAAGAGAGAAGCCCAGTTTCTGCCCGAGTTGTGCCATAAATAGTATCTGATTACAAATGTCACCACTTACATTTCTTTTATGGTAAGGAAGAGAAAGGGCCCATTTCGAAAAGGAGGGAGAAAAAGTGAGTTGACGGAACAGATTGTGACAGATTTATTAGTATTTATCATGGTAAATATGTATTGATGAAAACATATAAATGTATTTATCCAGTCATAATCACTCCAAAAGAAACCTTTATTATCCCCAATTTTTTTATGTCATAAAAATATTCATAGATATTGAAGTAAGTTTTAGAAGCATCTTTTTATGGGATAAATATTCATAATTTTATTTGAGGACTGAAGACACAGAAATACAGATCTACTGGAGCAAAAGTGTTATAGTATCTAATACAGATCATCATTTTAGATGAAACTGAAATATTTATTTTATTCAGTGATAAGGCATGTGGATTCTGTTATCAGTAATAAGCATTCCAACTCATACAACAAAGCTAATATAAACTGAGCTAAACTGCTATTAAAAGAGGGCCGAGATTTGTTCAAGTAATGACAATAAACAGATGACTAGATTTTAAAATCAACCAAACTGCCTTCTTCTTGCTTAAAGCAGACAAACAAGAAGCAAAACAAAATTTTTAAATTACAAGGATAAAATTCTCATTTCAACTTAGTTTTCCTCCTTATCTTTCAAGAAAAGTTCTTTATGGAGCAAAATACCAAATATTCCTTAAGGACAATTGAAACATCTAGCTAACATAAATTTTCAAAGAAAAGGAATCCCTAAACTGACCATCAAAAGCCAAAAATTAAGTAATACAAATTTCCAATTCCAGATTTATTGGGAACCAAGGAAAGACACTCTTATAGTTCTGAACATATGACAACATATCAGTAACACATAACTGTTTTAACAGCAAAGAAAAAACTATACCAGTAACATATTCTATACTGGCCAGTTAGCTCTACAGAAAATACTTAAAAATCAACAATGAATTATAAGAAATTGTTGTTGACAATGATTAAATGGATAGATAATATCTAATGCCACACCAAAGCACTCCTTAGAAACTCTGCAAATTTCTGCATAATTTATTTCAGCACTGAAAAAAAATAAACTAAGTTAATTTGAAGATGAGACATAAACAGTGTACTGTCACTTTAACTTTTGCATTGCTTTTATAGAAGAGTTTATTCTATCACTTTAAAATATTTAAAGGTACACTTATTGTATTTAATACTGTCCGTATTAGGTTCAGACATGTTTAAAATGTAAACAGCTGTGAGTACTGTATCATTTGAAGATGTCATAAAGCTATTAAAAGCTAAAGTTTCACCTACATTAAATCCACTACAAATTTAAAACTTAAAATATGGTTATAAAAACCTGAGAGGATATTAGTCAATTTCAAGACAACATAGAAACACAAGAATAAAACCACTCGTATGTTTTTAAACGACTTATTGGTAGTCCAAAGTGACTATTTTATACACCATTGGCAGTTTTATTTACATAATATTTTTCTATATTTATGGATAATTTTGTGATGCTTTTTCAACATTACCGAGTCTCTGATAATCAGCATACAAAATTTGTTTTTTCCCTGATAAGACTTATTCTGATATATTCGCTTAATAATTTTTTGGATGAGCTGAACTGAAATCAAGTCAAATACACAGGTGTTTGGGTTAATCTAATCTTAGCACATTTGCAAAACCCATTATTCTTCTAATTTATTAAAAATGAAATAAAAACTAATATGCAAGCACTGATTGGTAATATTATTTTCAGAAATCTCAATATAATTTTATTTTAGAGTACAAGAACTTATGATAAGGCTCATTACCATTCTTTTCAAAGAATACTAATGCTCTACAGAACACAGAATTAAAACTATATATATATATATATATATATAAATTTATCATAGGAGGGAAGGAAGAACAAAAGGCAGGAGAAAGTAAGGAGGAAACAGGGAAAGAAAAGAGAAACTCATATTTTGATTCTACATAAGGGGGAAATTACTAGAAATGGACCAGTTCTAAACAAAATTAAATTACCTAGGAATTCAAGTTTGAAAACATACGTTTTCATGTATGTGAACATATATATATATATATATAAGGTTAAATATATATATATATTAAGGATTGAAAATAAAACATCATGTATTCAACTGTGATCATAACCAACTTTTGTGATGCTGGCAAATGGAGAGACTCCCAGCAACCCCAGCTCAAAGCTCTAGGTATTAAAAAGACCCAGAATGCTTTTGGTTCCAGCTGGATTCTTCTAGTTACCACCTGGTATTCCAGACACAAATGGCCACCGAGGCAGCTACCTTCCCAGCCTTTATTCAGTCCCCTCTCTAGAAAATAGAGACATTCTCCCTGCACTCTGGGCTGAAACCCATGTAAATTTTTCCTAAATCCTCTCCACAAATCTCCTTTCACATGCAAATCCATAAATCATCATAATACCGACAAAGAATTTAACCAACACATGAAACTAATACTCATTCTCCTGAAAGCTCTGTGCAGGTAAAACTCCTGGAACTTCAGGCACCGTTTCAAGGCNGGCTGAAACCCATGTAAATTTTTCCTAAATCCTCTCCACAAATCTCCTTTCACATGCAAATCCATAAATCATCATAATACCGACAAAGAATTTAACCAACACATGAAACTAATACTCATTCTCCTGAAAGCTCTGTGCAGGTAAAACTCCTGGAACTTCAGGCACCGTTTCAAGGCTCTCTTCAGAGCTTAACCAGCTGAATATCAACACACGCTCCCTGTCTTCCAGGATGTGCAATTAATCACTCCAACGTGGGTCAGGTGGCTGGGGGTGCAGGTCACTGCTACCTCATCCACATTCTAGATAAAACACGCCACTCTGGTGGATGGGACCTCATTTACTCCTATCTCCTTGGCATCAATACAGAGCTGAACAAAACAAACAATATACAAAAGCAGAAACGAGCGGTACTTACTGAAGATGGCAAACCTGGAGGGACTTTTCGAACTTTCTTTGTCTGAACCTCTGAAAGAAAATGAGGAGGCTGTGAGGTTCCCTGCGTGCCCATTCTCCTAACTCAGACAGATTACACCACGAAGCCATTTAGAGTCAACCAGATTTTCTTAAATCGTTACTTTAGCAAAATGTCACTACCACTACCATCTTTTTCCTCTGGCAGAAGTCAAAGTCTGCCTCGTTCATAAAAATGAAGAGATTTAACTTTTTAATGCTTTGGTTTCAAAACGAGGTTCCTTAGCTGGGCGGCCAAGAGAAAACAAGAAATAAGCATACACCAAAATAGTTCCCCTGCTACTATAAGTTGTTAACAAACCCACTCAATGTATTACTAGGGTGGCGGGGAGGCGATCACGAGCCCGAAGATTGAGCACAATTTTATGGGGCTTTTTTTTGGGAGGGGTGGAGTGAGGACAGGTTGAGAGGATGGTATTAAGAAAGAAAGAGAAAGAAAAAGATGACTAATAATCACTCAGGCATTCAAAGAGAGGAATACCTTACCCAGGGCACTACCGTGAAGAGGCCTCCTTCGGGGGTTATTGCTAGAATACTGATAATACTGGGAACCAGGTTTGGTGGGCGAAAGGGTTCCTGGGTTGCCCATATCCATGTCACCTCCAAGGAGACTCTGCTAAAAGGTTAAAAAGGAAAAACAAACATATAAGGTTAAGTTTTGACATTCACCACCCCCCTCACCAACTGACTGTTAGTACTTAAACCAGTGCAATAAAGGAAACAGCATCTGCTAAAGCCGAAACAATTAAAACCCAACCCGGCAGAGAGGAAAAGAAAAGCCGTCTAAGAAGCTACTCCGAATTTGTGAATTTTTAGTTCTTTACTTTTGGAGAAGAAGGTAGACGGTGATGCTCGTTAAACATGATTTTCATCTTTTAAGATGAGTGATACGTTCACCTTGTAAGTAAAGGGCATTCATGTCAGGTTAGAATCTTCTTGATCTAGAGTTAGGTTCATATCTGGGAACAAGTCGTGCCCTTCCCTGAACAAGAACCAGGGAGAATCTGATTTTTCGGACACATACAACTTTCCCCCACTGCTCACACTGGGGGAAGAGTATAGATGTTCATATCCACTGNCTTCTTGATCTAGAGTTAGGTTCATATCTGGGAACAAGTCGTGCCCTTCCCTGAACAAGAACCAGGGAGAATCTGATTTTTCGGACACATACAACTTTCCCCCACTGCTCACACTGGGGGAAGAGTATAGATGTTCATATCCACTGGGAACCCTGCCTCTCTGCGAGACCCTCCACGAATTCACACCGCACCCCTAGAAGACAGAATGCCATCTGAACCAGGAGGAAATTCAAAATGCTCACACTGACTTCCAAAATTATAGGAAGAGTAGGCATCCTGAACCAACAGGAGCACATTAAAGGACTTCAGAATACCCTCTTGAGGACTATCAGAAACTAAAACACATCCCCACAGATTAAACGTTTACCTGAACACTAGACAACTCTCCCAAATATCATTAACCTATTATGGCGTGACAAATCACTAAACTTTCGAAAATGATGACATACGAAAACTTAAAAAATATGACAGACTCTAAAAACTACATAGAAACTTACCCATAATATATAAATCGCCTGATTATACTCTGCATTGAACACATTGTTCTTTTAATTATTCGGATATGCAAGAAAACCAGTGTAGATACTACCATTTATATTAAGAACAAATTTACTATTAAATAAAGAAATTTTAAAATTAAGTACTAAAAAATCTAACTTTATCGTTACTTGTAATCAACTTTTACTGACTGAACTAATTACTGTCCTTGATAAAGTACAGAATGTGTTTTCCCTAATCTAAATTCTAATCACCATGTCACTCACAACAGACTTAGAGATGCTTCACTAACACACTATTCACATGCAAAATACTCTAAATAGGCCAATTATGACTCTGCCCCTGTTCCCCGGTTAACCCGCTGAGAACTGAAAAATTTCACAAGGCAGTCACCAACTAAAACAAAGGGTCCTTGTTTTAAATTAAGACAGTCTTTTTGATTCCTAAATAGCTCAACAAAGTGGCATGTCTTCTGGTGAAAGCAGTTGGTCAAATATGACCCATAAGCTGGAAAATCAAAAATTCAAACATCCCCTCTCCACCACCATATAGCTTAAATATCATAAAGAGAGTCCCTCTATTCTGAGGGATTTTTGTCAGAGCTGGAGGAGTCATATATAAAGGACTAATCAGCTACTGACAAGCTTGTCTTCACTGCTTCCAGTTTAAGACTTTTCCAGTTTAAGACACATAATAAACGTTACTTTAAATTTTTGAGGATGAGATTTTAGGACAGAAGGGCATTTCGAGTATAAACTCATTTCGAATATCTTAAATATCTACCAAATGCCTGAGACCACCGGATCATTTACCAGACAGAAATTTGACATTCGCATATTCAATTACTGCCTCTTCCGAATTTAGGAAAGAAAACAAAATGCAAGCCAATGACAAACTAAACTAGAGAGCTCCTTACAATAGTTTCCAGTAAATCAGGAAACCAACAGTGTAACATCAAAATTTTTAAAATCACTTTAGGAGTGGCATTAAAAATTTTTAGAATGTCAATCTGAAATTTCGCTCTTGATAAGTAGATTTAAGTCCAAGTTTTCTTTGCAATTCGCATCAATAAAGCCGATTTAAATCATTTAAATCACAACCTCTTTACATTTTGGGAAATCTACAAATGAGCCTTCATTTCACTGGAAAGAGGAGTTTGAAAATGATCTTACTGATAACTTCATAGTTTAGATGTCACCCTTATTTCTGCAATTTTCTTTCCCTAAAATTATTCAAAATTTCCCCCAACGGGCTGAGCAGATAGGCTGAAATGCTTGCTTGTCTTTTTAATGAGCTTAACCATTGCTTAATTCTTGTTGGTCCTAGTGGCAAAGGTTTTCCCTCTCAAGAAAGTCGATGCATTCAATAGGTCACCATCAAAACAAACAGGCTTGCTGTACTGCGAGCAGTATTCACAATAGAGCTGTGAAAAATATAAAATGATAACTAGATAGCTAACTGGCTGTAGCTGACCTCATTGTTGTTAATTTTAAAGAAAGTCATTTCGTGGACCAGTTGTAAATAAATCAGGCTTCCAGCTCTTACGTGACACGAACTATGTACAGCAACTCAGGACTGAGCAGACAGCACTTACAAACATTCAGTGGCCCCTGCCTTTTTTTTTTTTTTTTTTGGACAAAGCACATTCCTGTTTCTTTCTTTTTAGATATGTTTGTTCCTTTTTCTTTTTCACTCAGACAATAGAATCATTCTTCTAAAGCATACAAAAATAAGCATTTCCTCACACTTAAGGGAGGCCCTAATCACCTCTCAAGGGAGAAATTAAGATAAAAATATGTGTGTTCTTATTGTAGAGGACATTTGTAAAATGAACAATGACCATTTACTATTGTTTGGCCTTTACGTCACGTACTTAACTAACTCTCTTTAGCCATGAGAAAGATAAAAAAAATTTTTTTCCACTGGCTGGAAACCTGATTTTGTCATTTTAAAACCTTAATGCCATTCAATTGAGGAAGGTAAAATTAAATATCGCACAGAATGAACAAAGCATTCCTTTACATATGAATGTACCTACACATACACACGCACATTTATGTGTGCACATGCTTTCAATACATACGTATATACACATGTTATATATCTGAAGACAAACTTATACTTAACAAAACTGCGAAAGCTTAAGTCTACTTTCAAAATGGGCAAATTCATCTTTGCCTTAAATAGGACTACAGAGGTCTTAGGTTTTTCGAATTGTGCAAGCTCATGCTCTGCGGTTATGCTGGGTCCCAGTAGAGAGCCGCCCTGGTCTGCCAGGAAACACTGGAAGCAAGATGTGGCATCTCGCAGAACTAACCTGTAAATCTTAAAGCCAGAGTCGAGCATTTGTTTTAACTGCCTGCAAAGTGATGCGACCATCTCTTCCCCTTCTTTGCTCCTTATTTTCGTCCAAAGACCAACCATTTTAAGAGTTAAAATACCCTAACCAAAGGATAAAATGTAGTGACTTAGTCAACTCAATTTAAACACTGACGGGGTGGGGGTGTGTGTGGGGGGGGTTCGTCCATCCTCTGCAATCAAAGACCCTGGGTGTGCAAAGACCCAGGCCCAACACAGCCACTCAAATGCCAAATGCAGGGATTCTGTAAGGGGCCTTTCAAAGAAACTTTTTGTTTGTTTCACATCAGAGCTGAGTCTCCGACTATCTTTCTAGCACATTCTCAACCCTGCTCCCCACTGCCTTTGTGGGGAGCTTTTTTAACATCCTTGATAAACCACCAAACTTTGCTTATGCAACCAAGAAGACAAACCATGAATTAAAACGTGGGTAACAGAAAGGCAGCATATAGCTTAAATTAGATTTATAACTGAATGGTAATCAAAAATAGAACTAACTGCTTCAAGCTTAAATTATCAACTTTTTTCTTGTTAAACTAAAATCATCTTACGCTGAATTATTATTTCATTTCAGTCAGCACTTTAAATGTAATGGGTGGGTGGTACATTTCTAAAAAGGAAGATTATATTTACCCTTAATTATAGATATGAGTGAGATCAGAGTACGATGAATGCTGCTTTTTTGGTTTATAATTAATTCATCTAATAGGTGAATGACCTTGAATTTCAGAGTTGAAATTTGGGGGAGAGAGAGGGGAAAAAAAGTAGGAGGGGGAAAAAAATCTCTGGGGAAAATCAAAAGTGCCTCTGGTTTCTTAGGGCTTTCTCTGCCTTTGCGTCACTCCCATTGCGTTGTGATCCGATATCAGACACAACATCTTGGGGGGATGTTAGAGAACAGAGAAAAGCAGTCTCAGATGAAACCAGATTAAGCTCCTTTTCTGAACTATTGCCAAATGCTTGTGAGTCTAATTCATGTTTGGGTATTCTAGTACTCACGCAGCTGCAATTCCATTCTTTCATCACAAACCTAAGTGATGTATAGTGGCTTTGTATGGTGAACTGACTATAGCCAGGAATTTTAGAAGGCTTTACGTTAATACGGAAATAAAATTCTGAACCACTCTAAAACTTACAAATGCGGGATGTATGTAGATGGATCTAATAGACTGAAGTGCCAAATGCAAAACTCACATTAAAAAAATTATAAATTAATTTGTTTAAAAGACTTAAAGGAAATTCACAACTGAGGTCATTTGTACACAGTTAATTCTGCACAGAATTGGGTTTTTGAAGACACTTGCTGAATAAAGATTCCTAACAGCCATGGGGAAGTTTTTGCAAATCCCTGTCAAATAGCTGCTGCTGAATTTGCCATTTTGACCACAGAAGGGCCATTGCTGACTTTCTACAGTAGCAGGAGGGGGTGATAATTTTGCTGCTGTTGGCACTTACTCCGCAACCCCAGAATATATCTTGCACCAAAGGGCAATGAAGAACACTGTATTTCCACCTGTCTACTTTTGAACTGCTAGCTCAAAACTGAAGGTCAGGTTCTGGACAGCCTTTATTCCTTACACCTGAAGGTCTAGGAATGCACCTTTAGTACTTTACTTTGATCTCGGTCTTATGCTTGGGTTCAACAAAAGAGGACTTGGGAAACTTAGAAAGGTACGATGGCAAAGACAACTTTCGTAATCAGGGACTTAACAGATTGCTATTGCACTGGAGGGAAATGCAATTTTTTAAAATTATTCTTTAGCAAAGATTTTCTTTTAAGGACTTGGGGTGATGTTTGTCATTTCTACTTGAAAAGTATAATGCCCATTGTAACAAGTCAGAAGTTGAATCCAAAACCGTTTTAGTTGAATCCAAATCTTGCAAGGAAAAATGGAGGACTTTGAGGTGAGAGAGACAGGCTGAACTCTAGCTCAGAGGCATACAAGCAATGTGCCTGACGGTTGGTTATGGGACTGCTCTAAATCGTGTTTTCCTCCTCTGTAAGAAGGGAATAATAAAAGTTCTATGACAGAGTTATCAGGAGCAGATGAAACAACATATGCACAATGTCCAATTGAGCCGGAGTCCAGCACACAGTTACTCTCCTTCCTCCAATTCACGGCCCCATGTTACCATCCACTGATTACCATTTAAAAGATGCCTCAAAAGTTGTGAATGTTAGTTAGCGCCCCTACACCACTTTCAGATGAAAAGAATATACTGAGATAACAATTTTGAAAAATCACTAGTAAAAACCTGAACAAGAGTTAAATACGGCAGTTGATATAAACAGTGATGATACCCTCATGGCCTAGAGCTATGCCGGCAACAAGAAATGGCTAGTTTTCTTCCATACTTAATAAAAAACACTGGCCAACAATCAATCTCGATAATTTCAGCTTAAGTGGCCATTTTCCTGGAACTGCCAAAAGGATTACGTCAACGGCTCATTTCATCTTGCTCTTTTGCAAGCACAAGCAAACTGCTTCAGTTGATTCAACTATACGTGAGATCAAAACTAGTCACAACCAACTGGGTACGCAAAAATAACAAATGCATTATATTTAGTAGAATTTGATAAATTATGTGATGTGTTCATTCAAATTCTTACCACTGCATTAGCCACTAAAAAATGACATTAAATACAGTTCAACTCTTGGTTTTCCCTTTGCAAGGTCAATTATAGGCACTAAATGATATTATGCAGTATTTTTCAAATACAATTAAAAAAAAAATCTTTGCTTCCCCCATGACATCCCAAGAAATAAATGAATGTACTTCATGGTTCTGGCTGGAAATTTGCATAACTCACAAAGAATTCAATTTGACCTTGAACAAAATTTTTCTCTTTTAGTAGTGATTATATATTACCAAACATTCAAAAAAACAAAATTCAAATGTATTGCCTTTTCCTATAAAAACACAATACCTTATATTTAAATGTTATAATATGATGCAAAGGTTGCCATGGAAACTATTACTTAATGTATAACAGTAATAGGTAAAAAAGTCCTGCATTTTGGTATGGAAATTACAACTGCCCAAGGGTTCACAAGATTTATGCATTCACCTGTTTGACTACCTCTCAAATTTTAAAAAATACATAATTTACTGTATACAATAAAGTGAAGAGGTATTTCTTTGGGTTGTAAAATTCCATCCTGAAATCTTAGGTCATCTACTACATATTAAAAAAGGAATTACATTTGTTAGTGAGAAAACAGAAATTTGGCAAAAAGAAAACACAAAAGCAAGGAATAACCTACAGTATAAGTGGATTTGAAGAAATCTTACATAAACAATATAGAATTTAAGCTAACTACCTGCTTTTCAGTTTATGCACTTTCTCAATTCAGGAAGTTTATTTAATATATAATCTGATAAGGATGCTGTAATCACTACTTGCCTTAAAATGTTTCTCTTCAGCAATTTTGTTCCAAAGTAAAAATAGAACAAATTTGAATAAGACCTGTTAACATACTAGGGAATTAGCACCACTTCTCCTCTAAATATAAACATGTGGCTATAATAAATGCGCTGAAAAGTATATTTGGCCAGGTTGCTATTTTAGTAAAATAAAGGAAGAGCCAACTGTCAGATGTCATTCTTCTTCATACTGGGCGGGGGAGGCTTCATGTCAAGGGTTGTTATAAATACCTCCCCCTCTAAGCAAGAGTCTATAAAACCAGTTTTCATTTAGAGACTAATTTTCCAGAAGACGTGGGCCAGAATTCCATTCACCCTGCTTACTAACCAGCACCTCAAATAGGTGCTCATGTAAAGTTCAGTAGCCACCGTATGGGATTCACTAAAATATTCTGATAACTATCTAAACCCTGTACGTGAGATGAGGGCCTACTGCCTGACATGAGGAAATGGAGGTTATCTCGAGAAGCAGAAAATGCATGAAGAAATCTCCAAGTCATCGTGAAATTAAGTCCTGACTATCCTTCCAGAGTGCCACGTGGCCTCTTGCTTCAACAGGGTCTGCATCCAATGTGCATTAACAGTTTCTCTCCTAAAGTTCTCTTTCAGGAATATATGGCATGAAGGTCAAATTAGTTTATATCAGTTAAACGAGGCAATGACTGATTCCTATTTTAACTCCCCATCGTGTCTCGTACTAAGATCTGCCTTGGCAACGGCTCACTAAATATTGAAATGAACAGAGATGAATTGTTGCTACATCAAATCAAGGACTTAAATCTTTCTGGGTTTTGTTTTGTTGTTTTAGCATAAATCTATTCCATTAGTCAGCCTACTACTGTTGCTGCTCATAACAATAACAGTACTAGTAGCAGAGTCAGGGGAGAAGGCAATGGCACCCCACTCCAGTACTCTTGCCTGCAAAATCCCATGGACCAAGGAGCCTGGTGGGCTGCAGTCCATAGGGTCTCGAAGAGTTGGACACGACTGAGCCACTTCACTTTTACTTTTCACTTTCATGCACTGGAGAAGGAAATGGCAACCCACTCCAGTGTTCTTGCCTGGAGAATCCCAGGGATGGGCGAGCCTGGTGGGCTGCCGTCTATAGGGTTGCACAGGGTCGGACACGACTGAAGTGACTTAGCAGCGGCAGCAGCAAAGGAGGAGGGATAAACTAGGAGTTTGGGTTATCAGATACACATTACTCTATGCAAATTAGATAAATAACAAGCTCCTACTGTATAGCACACACAACTACATTCAGTCTTGTAGTAACTGACAATGGAAAGGAATCTGAAAAATATAAACACATATACGTGTAACTGAATCCCTTCGTTGTGCACCTGAGACTGATAAAACACTGTAAACCAACCACACTTCAGTAAACAGTTATTTTGAAAAAAAAAAAAAGAATTAATAATAATAATAGCAGAAACAGTCGTGGTAACAGCAGTAGGAGGGGAAGGAGGAGGAGGAATGTGGACTAAGAGGAGCAGTCAGGATAACAGGGACAGCAGCAGCAGCAGCCATCGAAACTGGCCTCCATGAGCCAGGAACAACCGCAGGTCCTTTACAGAGGTACGAACAAGCCAGAAGATGGTGCTCCTCTGGACACCCAGCGACTTTCGGGGTGGAAATGTCCCACGTGGCTGGCAGAGCCAGGATGGGAACCAGTCAGGCTTGACCTCAAAGCCGACGCCTGGGGCTTCCCTGGTAGGGTCCAGTGGTTAAGAATCTGCCTGCCAATTCAGGGCACTTGGGTGCAATCCCTGCTCCGGAAGGATCCCACATGCCGAGGAGATGCTGGGTCCATGTGCCACAATTACTGAGCTTGCACGCCTAGACCCTGTGCTCCGCAACAAGAGAAGCCGCCGCCCCCAGAAGCTTGCGCACCGCAGCTAGAGGACGGCCCACACTCGGCGCAGCTAGAGAGAAGCCAGCACAGCAAAAAGGACCCAGCGCGGCCAAAAATAACAGATAAATAAACTTAAAAAAAAAAAAGCCTGTGCTTGGCCTCTACCCCACACACAGCCTCCCTCTGTTTGGGGTGCTCTCTTTCTCCTGCCCTCACCCCCATCATGAAAAAGAGTCCATCTGTTTCCTTTCAGTTCATCTAACCAACAAATCTAATCTCTCAAACTTAGTCCGAAGGCTCCTCCAAACTCATTCCTGTAGGGCAGGCATGAGTGTGAGTGCCATTTACCCCCTGTATAACATTGAACAGTGTCATCTGGAAAATGTTGGTATTGTAATACTACCCTAAAGGGCTTCCCTGGTGGCTTAGCAGTAAAGAATCCACCTGCAATGCAGCAGACGCAGGTTCAATCCTTAGGTCAGGAAGATCCGCTGGAGAAGGAAATGGCAACCCACTCCAGTATTCTTGCCTAGAGAATCCCATGGACAGAGGAGCCTGGTGGGCTACAGCCCATGGGGTCCAAAAGATTTGGACACGACTTAGTGACTAAATAACAACCTGTTTAAGAATTCACTTAGATAATCTAAAGTGCTTAGCAAATACCCACCATTTCCTGAGCCTTAATTGTATATATACAATTATATATATTAAGTATATATTATATAGTATATTCAGTTCAGTTCAGTTCAGTTCAGTCGCTCAGTGCTGTTTGACTCTTTGCGACCCCATGAATCGCAGCACCCTAGGCCTCCCTGTCCTTTACCAACTTCCGGAGTTCACTCAGACTCACATCCATCGAGTCAGTGATGCCGCCCAGCCATCTCATCCTCAGTCGTCCCCTTCTCCTCCTGCCCCCAATCCCTCCCAGCATCAGAGTCTTT
>SJYA01004094.1:0-39968 GCA_006410615.1 Neotragus moschatus | reverse complement strand
GGGGCTTGGGGCGGGGTCTGAAGCATTTTTCTGGAAAAAATTCTATAGTCAATAATTTGCCCTTGCAGGGGACTATGGTCTCTCAGCTTTTCCTTGTAGGGTGAATACGACCACGGACAGTATGTAAACAAATGGGCATGGCTGTGTTTCAATAAAACTTTATTTATAAAAGCAGGTGGCAGACTGGATTTGCATCCCTGCCCCACAGCTGCATGATTTTCTGTTCTATAGAGTAGATTGATTCTCATTACTTTTTTGTTGAAACACACGTTAGGCTATTTTGCATGGGTCTCTGTCTTTCTCTGGGGCTTCTCCTCCCCTTCTGGCCTCGTCCTTCTTTCCCAGATTATAGGCACCTTGACTGCAAGACGAGGTGTTCTCATTGATGTCTCTTCAGCTAGATTTTCAAGCACAAGCACTCTTAGAAGTGCTGCATTGTTGAAATGAAATGAAAAGGAATCCCCCCACTCTGATTCCAGGCCCAAAGTCCAGCATCTGAAGGCCCCCAAGCACAACTGGAGAAGACATCCTTTCTCAGGACCTATGGGGCCTGAAGACGGGGTGGACTTTGCTTTCTAAAGAGATGCTGTGCTTTCAGTTCAGTGACTCACCCCAGCTGCACGCTGGGAGGTGGCCAGTGGTGGAGCGGGTGTGGAGGCCCTGGCAGAGGTTTCCTGTCCCTCCAGCCGCACCTGGGGCTCCACTGATAGGGGACCCATTGTTCCTTGTCCATTGTGTGTTGCTGAGGATGATGGGCAGGGTGGGGGGCAGCCACTTATTTCAGGGAGCTTAGCTCAATGGAAACAGATCAAGGCCCAGGAGGGGAGGAAATAGGTGCTCCGCACACTAATACACCAGCTCGCACCAGCTTGGAAATTAAAGTGACCTGTTGGGTGAGTGTCCTCAAAGCAAGGATGACATTTGCTGAGCGTCTCTCTGGGCTTGGAATGGGAACCGGGCTCTGAGATGCTCGTCACTGGAACACGCCGAGATTCAGTAACCCATCTGGCAGTTATTCTGCCCATCTCAGGGTCCTGGCCGGCGGCCAGGCAGGAACAAACCACGTGCTGTTCTGTCAATCCTCAATGCAGTTCCAACAGCACCCGCAGGCCCCAGCTCCGCAGGATTAGTCGGGGCCACTCTGCTTGGCTCTGCAGTCAGGGAAGCCCCTACAATGCCCCTGGCTGCCCCCAGGGCCCTCGACAAGGCCAGACACCAGGAGGGGCCGGGGTGAGTGTGGGTGACAGGAGACCCTGGCTTTCAGGGTCACGGGCTTAGGGTGACTCCTGGCTCTGCAGAGACAAGAGGAAGAATTTCATCCTCCTTCAGGGGAAACATGGTCTCTGGGTACTGACTTTTGGGCTTCACATTTCATGTGCAATGGGCCGCTCTGTGAGTTGGGCACATTGCTTAATGTTCTGGGTCTTGGTCTCCTCCTGGTGTGAAATGGGAGCAGCATGGTGCCTCCTCCAAGGCTTGTTGCAAGCATCAGATAAGTCCGTGAGCATACACACACACCCCACAGATATATACGTACACATACAGCACATCACACATACCATACCACACACACACCACAACACACACACACAACACACATACCATATACACAACACACCACACATGCAACATACAACAACACAAAACACACACAGCACACACGTACCACATGCACAACACATCACACACACAATACACCACACATATCACATATACCACACATATCACACACATACCATGCCACACACATACAATATACACAGCACACCACATTTGCAACATACAATACACACACAATACAAACACACAACACACACATACCACATACACAACACATCACACAAACACAACACAACACATACACATCACACCACACATGCAACACAGAATACACACACATCACACACACCATACCACACACACAACATGTCACACACACCACACACACCACACACATACCATATACACACCACACCACACATGCAACATACAATACACACACAACACAAAACACACACCTATCACATGCACAACACATCACACACACACAACACATGCAACACAGAACACACACACAGATCACACACAACATGTCACACACACAACATGTCACACACACCACATCACACACATATACAACACACACACACACCACATATAACATATCACATATACCACACACACTGCAACACACACACACCACACACACACCACACACATACCATATACACAACACACACATACCACACACATAACACATGCAACACAGAATACACACACAGCACACCTCACATACACATCACACATACCACACACAACACACACACATAGCACATCACACATATACACAACACACACACACACCTGCCACACAACATATCACATACATCATACACACTGCACACACAACACATCACACACACAGCACACATACCATACACACAACGCAGCACACGCACAACACATGCAACATGACTCAGTGGTAATGAATTCGCCGGCCAGTGTGGGAGATGCAGGTTTGATCCCTGTGCTGGGAAGACCCCCTGAGAAGGAAAGGGCACCCCACTCCAGTATTCTTGCCTGGGAAATTCCCTGGACAGAGGAGACTGGTGGGCTACAGTCCAGGGGGGAGCACAAGTTGGACAGGACTTAGTGACTAAACAATGAGAACAAATGACTTTGGCGAGCACTTCCTCACCCATAAAGAGGGACGATGACAACCGCTCCTCAGGGTCCCTGCCAGATGAGATCGTGAAGGCGAAGCCCCATCCCTGGAGCGCAGGAGGTCATCAGAGAACGTCGGTCACGACGCGGCTCCCACCACTGCAGATTCATTGTGTGACTTTAAGTTAATCATCAAGAATCTCGGACTGTAGACCGGCTCTGCCAACAATTAGCCGTGGGACCTCAGGCCAGTTACTGCCCCTCTCTGCCCTTAGGTGTCTTTACTCGAAGATGAGTGAGTCAGACTAGATTTGTTCTTTCTGCTTTAACACTTCAGCCTTTGCAGAAGGTTGGGGAAACAGCATGGATGATCGCTTTGTAGAGATTTGCCTTTCACACTAGTTTGATGTAGATGGGAGAGGGTCACAGGCAGGATGTTCCAGCATGTGATAGCTGGTGACACATGACAAGACAGGGGCTCCCTGTGCAACCCACTAAGATTTCTTTCTTCCAAAGAAGAGAGTGGCTGCCTTACCCCTTAGTGGTCCTTGGACTCATCATCACCATCACCATCACCATCACAATCATATTAAAGAGATTTTGAATGGTTCACACATATTAATTCATGTGACCCTCACAATAATGAGATGCCATTATTAGCCTTGTGTTGCAGATGAGGAAACAGGACACAGAGAAAGGAACAGAGCCAGAGTAACGCACGTGCTAAGTGGAAACGGGCTTTGACCACCATGGTTAGAGTTCCGAGGCTCCTCTTGGCCACAGGACTTGCCTGGCGAGCCAGACAAATGACAGACAGCTGGCTGCAGAACATCTGGTGAAGCGCGGCAAGCACTGGGCCAGGGGCAGATGGACTGCATTCATCAGGGCCCATCTCGCCCCTGCTGGAGGCCGAGGGCAGGTGGCAGGTCTTCTCTGGGTCACGGCTGCCCAGCTTGTGAGGGTCGGTTAAGAATGCTGCCTTCAGCTAGTCCTGGGAGAGGAGGCAGAGGGCTGTCCTGTTGAGTGGGCATACTCAGTTGCTAGAATCATCATGAAAGCAATGACATGTGTTACTATTGACACAGGATCATGTGTGGGCCTGAAGGGGCAGGTCATTGCCAAGAAAAGATGCTGAGGCCTCTTAAATTCAAGAAGACCTGAAACAGAGGATCAGAGACTCCACAGACCTTCCATATTGCTTGGCTCTGTGTCCTAAGAAACACTACGTATTAACGTGCATAAACCTCTGTGCGCTTTAGCCACTCAGCCTCTTTGGACAGGTCCAGGGTTAACCTCCCAGAGCTCTCTGGAGAAGGCTAGCAACAGTGCACTCATGTGATGGCCAGAGGATACCCAGAATGTGACCCCACTGCTGCCACACCAGCTCCAGACCCCTGGGAAACTGCTACCAGGTCATTAAGGCAACTCACCAAGCATTTAACCTTTGGCTCAATGCAGTGGTCCCATTTTACAGATGAGGAAGCTGAGGTTCAGGCTTAAGTCAGTTGATCACAAGCACACAGGTTGTGGCAGGGCTGGGATATGAACTGACTGCTCTGATCCCACGGAGGAGGATCCTACCCCTTGGCTGAACGCACAAGGTACTTCCAGTGTTATCCCATCAGCCCTGCTCATTTGTGTCAACAGCAGCCTCAAGAAGTTCTTGCTGCCCCCCAGACCCTCTGCTAATCCTAACCCATCTTGCTTCAGCCCACACATCTGCCAGGATTTCCCTTCACAGGTTTCTGTGACCCACATCATGGGTCATTGTCACGGGGAAGTATTTTAAGTGGTTTGTTCGCCAAATTCTGAACTGCTTCCAGGCTACTCTTCTTTAACCCATCTTCACGCATCCAATCTTCTCTTCACACTTCTGACCTAAAGACCTTTCTAGAAGGTACATCTGACCCCACCTTTAGTAGTTCCCTATCATTGTTGATCCCTGGTTGCTCAGTGGTAAAGAATCCACCTGCAATGCAGGAGATGTGGGTTCGATTCCTGGCTTGGGAAGATTTCCTGGAGAAGGAAATGGAAACCCACTGCTGTATTCTCGTCTGGAAAATCTCATAGGAAGAGGAGCCTTGAAGGGTACAGTTCAAGGGGTTGCACAGAATCAGACGCGACTGAACGACTAAACCACCCCCATTACTGGTGAGGTGCCTGGCAGACAAGACCAGTTCTGGCTGCCTCTTGCCTCCCCTTCTCTCGAATCCTGCCCCCTCGCCCCACTCTGAACTTGGATCAGTTCCTTGGTGGGTGCTCCTTCTCTTACCTCCTCCCCTTCTGTCTCAGTCAGCTCAGACTACTGTAACAAAATGCCATGGACTGAAGGGCTTAAACAATGTAAGTTTATTTTCTCTCAGTTCCCAAGGCAGGAAGTCCAAGATCAGGGTGTTAACATCATTGGATAGTGGTTACAGCTTTCTTTGTGGTTGACAGATGGCCACCTTCTGGCTATGTCCTGATACAGCAGAGAGGGAAGGCGGGAGAGAGAGAGCTGCAGTCTCGCTTTCCCTCCTTCAGTTCAGTTCAGTCGCTCAGTCGAGTCCGACTCTTTGTGACCCTCNGATAGTGGTTACAGCTTTCTTTGTGGTTGACAGATGGCCACCTTCTGGCTATGTCCTGATACAGCAGAGAGGGAAGGCGGGAGAGAGAGAGCTGCAGTCTCGCTTTCCCTCCTTCAGTTCAGTTCAGTCGCTCAGTCGAGTCCGACTCTTTGTGACCCTCTGAACTGCAGCACGCCAGGCCTCCCTGTCCATCACCAACTCCTGGAGCTTACTCAAACTCATGTCCATTGAGTTGGTGATGCCATCCAACCATCTCATCCTCTGTCATCCCCTTCTCCTCCTGCCTTCAATCTTTCCCAGCATCAGGGTCTTTCCAGTGAGTCAGTTCTTCACATCAGGTGGCCAAAGTATTGGAGTTTCAGCTTCAGCATCAGTCCTTCCAATGAATATTCAGGACTGATTTCTTTTAGGATGGACTGGTTGGATCTCCTTGCAGTCCAAGGGACTCTCAAGAGTCTTCTTGGAGAAGACTCCAGCTCTTCTTCCCCTCCTTACAAGGCCACTAATCTCTCTATAGAGCATATGATATGAGCGTTGGACCACAAAGAAGGCTGAGCACTGAGAACTGATACTTTTGAGCCATGGTGCTGGAGAAGACTCTTCAGAGTCCCTTTGATAACAAGGAGATCAAACCAGCTGAAGCTCCAATACTTTGGCCACCTGATGTGAAAAGCTAACTCACTGGAAATGACTCTGATGTTTAGAATGATTGAGGGCAGGAGGAGAAGGGAGTGACAGAGGATGAAATGGTTGGATGGCATTACTGACTCAATGAACATGTCTTTGAGCAAACTCTAGGAGATAGTGAAGGACAGGGAAGCCCGGCATGCTGCAGTCCATGGGGTCACAAAGAGTCAGACACGACTCACTGACTGAACAACAAACAACAGCAGTCTCTCTATGGGGAAAGAGGGTGGTTTCCCCACCCTCAGGATTTTATCTAAAAACCTAATTACCCCACAAAGGCCTGACTTCTAAATATCATCACATTGCATGTTAGAGTTTCAACATAGGAACCTGGCTGGGGTGGGGTGGTGGTGATTTAAGCATTCAGTTCATAGCACCTTATCATATGGTCCTCTCTCTTCCTGGAAGCCTCTACTCTGCCATTTTCAATGAGGAATGTTTGTTTATTCTAGCAATCTGGGTTTAAATCATCTCTTCTAAACCAAGACAAGTGCTTTCCTCGTGGCTCAGTGGTAAAGAATCTGTCTGCCAGCGCAGGAGACATGGATTTGATCCCTGGGTCAAGAAGATCCCCTGGAGAAGGAAATAGCAACCTGCTTCAGTATTCTTGCCTGGGACCGAGGGGCCTGGTGGGCTATAGTCCATGGGGTCGCAAAAGAGTTGGACACGACTTAGAGACTAAACAACAAGCCAAGACAGACCTCTGGGTATGTTCCTACAGCTCCCTTCAAAACCTCCTACCAACATACATACACACACAGTATGCTGTTTGTGAAGGTATCTTTTCACTGAAAGACAATGAGATTCACAAGGGCAGATAGCCTGGCCACTATGAGCAGAGATCCTGGTACCTAGCAGCTGCTCCATGGATACGAGTAGGATGGATGGATGGATGGATGACCGAGTGCCCTGATTCACCAGGATCACCTCCAGAGCCTTGGCATTATAAATTCCCATCCCAAACCATTTCTCTGAGTTGGTTTGGTCCTGGACCCTGCTGGCAGGCTCACTCCCTAGTCCAGGTTATTTTCTTAGTGACTCTCATTTTTATACCTTGTTAAAGACCGTAAGACATGCTGCTCCCTATCTTGTTTGAACCTTTCCATTTATAATCCTGTTACACTTGTTATATTTTGTCTGCTACCCAAGTTGTGATTTTATCTTCTTTAATTTTTACATCAAAAAAGTCTTCAAATTTTGAACCATCTACAATTTGCATAGTTTTCATCTTTTTCCCTCCTCCCATTTCCTTAATTCAAGGCACTGACTTAAAAATACAGTTCAGTTGAAGCCCGTAGGCAATTACTGTCTGTTAGTTGTGATCAAGGATGGGCAAAGCACTGTCCCAGTCTCCAGGGAATGTGCAGTCTTGTATCTTTGAATTCTGTCTGACTCCAGGCTGTAAGGAGAATGTGTTGGGGCATTTCTTGGCCTGGACATCACACAAAATGCTAGTAACTTGTCTTCAGGCACTGACTGAGTGCCTTAAGACAATAGGCATTTATTCTTCTATAGTTCTGAAGCTTAGATATCTGAAGTCAAGGTGTCAGATTGCCCATACGTCTTCCAAAGGCTCTTGAGAACGTTCCTTCCTTGATTTCCTCTAGCTTCTCCAGGCAAAAATACTGGAGTGGGTAGCCATTCCCTTCTCCAGGGGATCTTCCCAACCCAGGAATGGAACCTGGGTCTCCTGCATTGCAGACAGACTTTTTATCATCTGAGTCACCAGGGAAGCTGAACTTATGGTAGCAGTCATCAATACTTGGTGTTCTTTGGCTTCTAGAAAGACCACTCCAATCTCTGTCTCCAACTTCACAAGGTATTCTCCTGTGAGTTTCTGTTTCTCTTAACACCCTTGGATTAAGGGCCCACCTTAATCTACCATGACGTCATCTTAACTTGCTTACATCTGCAGAGACCCAGTTTTCAAAGGTCACATCCACGTATACCAGGGCTTAGAACTCAAATACATATCTTTTGAGGGACACAAAGCAATCCATAACACTGGACCAAGCACTGTGCTAGAAGCAAGGACACAGAGATGAAGGATCATGGTTCTGCTTTGGAGCCAACAGGATCTAAAGGGTTAGTGGGATGAGTCAGACAAATGAGCAGATAAAGAATGTATAATGCAATCAGTTCCAGAGTAGTTGCGTTAGCAAAATGCATCTCTTTCCAGTAATCTGGTTGCTTCCTTTAATTTTAACATTTAACTTTATTTTCTTATTTTATTGATTCCTAAGGTTGGTTACACACTAGTGAACTGAAGTTATGATTCAAAATGGTGACAATTGCTACTCCTTGGCAAGGACCATTCCCCGGGGTCTCCGTTTCCTCATATGTGAAAGAATCAGTTGGACACACTATTGGTTCTTAACTCCAATAACCCACCAGAATCCCTTGGTAAGAATTCAAAAACCACTATAATCTATATGGGAAAAGAATCTAAAAAGATGAGTGGACATATGTATGTGTAACGGATTCACTTTCCTGTGCAGCAGAAAGTAACACAACATTGTAAACCAACTACCAGTCTCCAAGTTCTGCCTGGCTCTTTGCGACTCCACGGACTGCAGCACATCAGGCTTCCCTGTCCTTCGCCCTCTCCTGGAGTTTGCTCAAAGTCATATCCAATGAGCAGGTGGCACCATCCAATCATCTCATCCTCTCTCGCCCCCTTCCCTGCCTGCCCTCAATCTTTCCCAGCATCAAGGTATTTTCCAGTGAGTCAGCTCTTCATGTCGGATGGCCAAAGTATTGAAGCTTCAGCTTCAGTATCAGTCCTTCCGGTGAATATTCAGGGTTGATTTCTTTTAGGATTGACTGGCTTGATCTCCTTGCTGTCCTAGGGACTCTCAAGAGTCCACTTCAGCAGCACAGCTTGAAAGCATCAATACTTCAGTGCTCAGCCTTCTTTATGGTCCAGCTCTCACATCTGTACATAACTACTGGAAAAACCAGAGCTTTGACTATATGGACCTTTGCTGGTCAAGAGATGTCTCTGCTTTTCAATACGCTATCTAGGTTTGTCAACTATACTCTAATAAAAATTAAGCAAATTACTAATGACAGCTGGATGCCCCTCAGGGATTCTAATTCCATTATTCTGCACTGGAGTCTGGGCATGAGTATTTTATAAAGACTTTCTAGATTATTCTAATAGGCAGCAGGCCAAAGACTACAGGCTTTCAGGGTCATTGGGTCCTACCTGCTCTGCAGGTCATGGGTTCTCATCAATTGTGTGCTTTCCCGCCCAGGTTAAATGTGCACCAGTGGCTTCTGCCAGAGCTGAGTCCAGGCAAGACTCCAGGGTGGTTATCTTCCTATCTGTTAGCCAAGTGCTGCTCCTTCTGGCACTTTAACTCCCTGACTGCAGACTCGGAAAGCCTCTGAAGAAGCTGTCTACAATAAAATGCTCTGGGGCTGGGAGGGACCACCAGCCTGTACAGAATAGCAGATATCAGCACCTGTGAATTAGGTGTTAATTGCGTCCTGACAAAGCTGGCCCTGTGATGGGAGAATCTTCAGGGGCCATGCATGGTACTCAGGCCAGCAAGTCACCTGCTTTCCTGGGCTCAGGAGTCCAGGCAGCCTTGTGGGAGGCCAGAAACTGGAATGATAATTATAGGTGAACAGTTAGAAAAGGCATGAGAATTTTAAAAGATTTTTTATCTTTTCTCTTTCTCATACCTATAATCCAGCTTGTTTCTAAGTAAGTCTCAGTGGGTCTTCACTTGGGTTTAAATCCCTTCTCACCTTCCTTTAACTAACCTTGGGTAAATTATGTAACTTCTCTGCGTTGGGGGCTTCCCGGGTAGCTCAGGTGGTAAAGAATCCACCTGCAACGCGGGATACTTGGGTTTGATCCCTGGGTTGAGAAGGTCCCCTGGAGAAGGGAAAGGCTACTTACTCCAGTATTCTAACCTGGAGAATTCCATGGACTGTGTAGTCCATGGGGTCACAAAGAGTTGGACATGATTGAGCGACTTTCACTTTCACTCTGGGTTTTAGTTTCTTCATTGTTTAAGCACAGCGTCATTAGATTGTTGTGCTAAAGGTAAGATTTACATGTGACACTGTATACAAACTTCCTAGTGTGATTCTAGCACACAGAGAAACATAATCAATGTTTTCTATTACTGAGTTGTTCATCTAATTATTATTAGCTGTTGAGCGTTCTGATGAGAGCAGAAACTAAAGGGAATTGGTTCCAAGTATATACCAGATGCTGGGCTAAAAAATTACATACATAGAATTTCATTTAATATTTATCATCGACATGTGATGTAGGCATCATTATTTCCACTTTAGAGTGAAGAAACTGAGTCCCAGTGAGGTTAAAGGTCATACAAAGGTCACACAGTGGCCTGTGGGTGAAGAGAGAGACATTTTGTCTTGCCCATTTTTGTAGCCTCCAAAGCACTCAGCACAAATCCTGGATATCTTTTAGATTTTGCAAAAATCTATGTCAAGTGGATAAATTCAATGAATGAATGACGCACAAAACAAAGCCCCCCATTCCTCTTACGACAAGCCCCCAGGTGCTTCACATGCTCCACTTGCCTGTCCGGTCTTGTTTAATTCCACCTCTGCTTGAAACCAGTCCCATGGGAGCTGCCTGTCATTCCAGGCTGCCTCCCGTCTCGAAGCCTTTATGTGTTCAGTTCAGTTCAGTTCAGTTGCTCAGTCGTGTCCAACTCTTTGCGATCCTGTGAATCGCAGCACGCCAGGCCTCCCTGTCCATCACCAACTCCCGGAGTTCACTCAGACTCATGCCCATTGAGTCAGTGATGCCATCCAGCCATCTCATCCTCTGTCGTCCCCTTCTTCTCCTGCCCCCAGTCCCTCCCAGCATCAGAGTCTTTCCCAATAAGTCAACTCTTCGCACGAGGTGGCCAAAGTACTGGAGTTTCAGCTTTAGCATCATTCCTTCCAAAGAAATCCCAGGACCGATCTCCTTCAGAAGGGACTGGTTGGATCTCCTTGCAGTCCAAGGGACTCTCAAGAAATCTTCTCTAACACCACAGTTCAAAAGCATCAATTCTTCGGTGCTCAGCCTTCTTCACAGTCCAACTCTTCACCTCCGCTTTAACCAACTTCAAAACAGTTAACTGTCCATCCTTTGCCTGTGGCTGAAAGGCCTCTAGGGAAGGTCGCCTTGGCCAGAGACACAATCACTTCCCCTAACCTTGGTTCACACAGCACGATTCTGTAGTTTTGCTAATCCTTAATTCTGTGTGCTTGTGCGAGTGCTGAATTTGCGTTAGGCCTCCTGACTAGGCAGGAAGGTCTCTGAGACTTGTTGGCTTGCTTGTGTGTTTTATATTCAGCTCTCTCCTCCCAGGACTCAGAGCAGTGCCTGCACAGAGCAAACTCTCATAATGATACCACGACATGGTAGGTAATTGAGTGCTATGAGTCATAAGATACAAACCAGACTCTAGTTTGTGCCCTTTTTTCTCTGCATCGCTTCATTCACTCGAAGTTATCTAGTCACCGATCAGAACAAATCTGACCTTATCTCTCAGTGGCTTCACCTTTGCATCCCATCGTTTCTGTCCACACTTGAACAAAGGCTACAGTGTTCAGACCGCTGACTAGCAGGTTTACAGGTGAAGGCCTTTCACGTGGATCCAAAGCCCTGAAGAGCTAACAGGTGATGGGGCCCTAAGGAGCCTGCTGCTTGCAGAGACGGGATGGGCCTAGAGACTGTCATACAGGGTGAAGTAAGTCGGAAAGAAAAAAACAAGTATCGTATAAGAACACATATATGTGGGATCGAGAAAAAATAATATGGATGATCCTACTTGTAAAGCAGAGATAAAGACATGGGCGTAGAGAACGAGCATATGGGCATTAAGGGGAAAAAGGAGGGGCGGGGTAAATTGGGAGGCTGGGATTGGAATATACACACGACTGTGTTGGGGCTTCCCAGGTGGCACCAATGGTGAAGAGCTTGCCTGCAATGCAGGAGACAGAGAGACGTGGGTTCAGGCTCTGGGTTGGGAAGATCCCCTGGAGAAGGGCATGGCAACCCACTCCCGTATTCTTGCCTGGAGAATCCCATGGACAGAGGAGCCTGGTGGGCTACAGTCCAAGGGTTGCAAGAGTTGGACATGGCTGAAACAACTTAGCACACACTCACCCACTACTATGTTTAAAATGGATAACTAATAAGAACCTATGGTATAGCATGGGCTTTCTGCTGGCACAGTGGTAAAGAATCCATCTGCCAACACACGGGACATGGGTTCGATTCCTGGGTTGAGAAGATCCCATGGAGAAAGAAATGGCAGCCCATTCCAGTATTCTTCCCTGGGAAATCCCATGGACAGTGGAGCCTAGTGGGGCTACAGCCCACAAAGTCATAAAAGTCAGACATGACTTAGTGATTAAACAAAAACAACCAACAACAACTGTATGGCACAGGGGGAAAGTCTATCCTACAGTCTGTTTGTAGGATATATATTATGTTAACCTTAAAAATGCCTTCCAGTATACAGTGCTTGCGTGCTAAGTCACTTCAGCCCTGTTTGGCTCTTTGCGACCCCATGGACTGTAACACATCAGGCTCCTCTGTCTGTGGATTCTGTAGGCAAGAATACTGGAGTGGGTTGCCATGCCTTTCCCCCAAGGGATCTTCCCGACCCAGGGATTGAACCTGAGTCTCTCATATCTCCTGCATTGGCAGGTGGGTTCTTTACGACTAGCGCTGGCTGGGAAATACCCACTGTACATTAGATGCAGACAAATACTGTGTGATTCCACTTACATGCACACACACACATGAGGTATCTGAAATAGTCATAGAATCAGAAGCTGCCAGGGAGACGCCAGGGACTGGAGTTGGAGGTGGAGTAGGTGGGGGAATGGGGAGTTAGTGTTTAATGGGGGCAGAATTTCAGTTTAGGAAGGTGAAAAACTCGGGAGAGGGATGATGGTGAGAGTTACACGACGATGTGGATGTGTTTAGTGCTGCCGAACTGTACAGTGAAATCCGGCTAAAACAGTGTGTTTCATTACCTGTGACTTTTACTACACACACACGTTACAGAAGATGAAGAAGACCTGGGGGTGCTAGAGCTCATGAAGCCTGGGCAGAGCCGGACTGCAGAGAAGGGAGGTGTCAGGGAAGGGCGATTTGGCATCGCTGGCAGATTTTAAACTTGGCTTGGCTTGGTGGTTAGAAGCCTGGGGTTCTGGAAGCTGATTTCTTGGGTTTTAACCCTAGCTCTACTGCATGTTGGGGAATTCCCAGGCAAGCTCACGAGCCTCTCTGTGTATTAGTTTTCTCATCTATTGAATGGAGGTTAGGGATCAGCTCAGTTCAGTCGCTCAGTCGTGTCCGACTCTTCAGACCCCATGGACTGTAGCACGCCAGGCCTCCCTGTCCATCACCAACTCCTGGAGCCTGCTCAAACTCATGTCCATTGAAACAGTGATGCCATCCAACCATCTCATTCTCTGTCATCCCCTTCTCCTGCCTTCAATCTTTCCCAGCATCAGGGTCTTTTCCAGTGAGTCAGCTCTTAGCATCAGGTGGCCAAATATTGGAGCTTCAGCTTCAGCATCAATCCTTCCAATGAATATTCAGGACTGACTTCCTTTAGGACTGACTGGTTTGATCTGCTTGCAGTCCAGGGGACTCTCAAGAGTCTTCTCCAACAACAGTTCAGAAGCATCTTCTATCTAATGGGGTTATTAATAAGAATTTTTTTGTTCAATTGCTAAGTCATGTCAGACCTCTGCAACCCCATGGACTGTGGCATGCCAACTTCCCTGTCTTCCACTATCTTATGGAGTTTGCTCAAACTCATGCCCATTGAGTCAGTGATGCCATCCAACCATAATCCTCTGTTGCCCCCTTTTCCTTATGCCCTCAATCTTTCCCAGCATGAGGCTCTTTTCCAATGAGAAGTAAATACATTAAAAAGTGTACTGGGCTTAGAATAGTGCCTGGCACATAGGATGCACCAGGAATGGTGACTGGATACTAGTTGTCACTGTTCCTGGCATTTTTAATCCATGTAGAGAAAAATCCATAACTACATCATTCCTGATCTCCTCTCAGCTCACTGGAGAGTTTAGAAGGAGAAACTGGTCCTGTGGAGAAGGATTTTTCTCTTGGGTTCCTGGGGACACATGTTAAACCCAGCTCCTCCAGAATCAGACTTGCCCTTCCTTGGAGCTGGGTGGCAGGTGAAAAATTCTGACCAGTTATGGAATTCAGAATTAGGAGACTGGAATGTCTGTGGCTGTAAAACCCAATTCTCTAATATCGGCTTAAGAGTGTTCAAACTTTGACCCCATCTGCTTGCCTCCTTTCTTCTATTTCTCCACTGATTTGGAACTTAAATAAAAAAGAGGATAGCTATTTATCGGTTGCTCTTAAAGACCCTCATGCTGAGGCTGAAGTTCCAACACTTTGGCTACCTCATGTGAAGAGTCAACTCATTGAAAAACCCCTGATGCTGGGAAAGACTGAAGTCAGAAAGAGAAGGGGCAGGAGAGGATGTGATGGTTGGATAGCATCACCGACTCAATGGACATGAGTTTGAGCAAACCCTGGGAGACAGTCGAGGACAGAGGAGCCCGACGTGCTACAGTCCATGGGGTCACAAAGAGTCGGATACGACTTAGTAGCTAAACAGCAACAACCGAAGATCCTCAATAGGATCGATTTAAATTGAGTAGAAACGCATAACATAATGAATGGCAGGGGTCTTAGTAACCCAAGAGCAGAAGGTTCACTGAGAAGCTAGGAGACCCCAAACAAAAAGTCAGGGCCCTGCAGCTTCCCTGGTGATCAGTCCAGTGGTTGAGATTCCTTGCTTCCACTGCAGGGGGTGAGAGTTTGATCTCTGGTGGGAGAATTACGATACTGCGTGCTGTGTGGAGGGGCCAAATACCCCCCTACAAAAGTCAGTGTTCCTTGGGATGCTCAATGGCAACAGAAAATCAGTGTAGCCTACATGATCAGTGGGTTTGATTTCTTCAGTTTCAGAGAACCCAGAGTAAGCTAATTTCTAGCCTAGCAGCCAGGGGTGCTGAAGATATTGAAACTCAAAGTGTCACGGCATCTATTTCTATCTGTAGACAACGAGTTATGAGCTCAGACACCAAGCAGTGACTCAGATCAATGAGTATAATGTGTGTGGAACCCACAGGTGTGGCAGACACACCAAGAGAGGACTCAGGACACAGTGTGTCCAGATCATATACAGTCAGTAGGCTGCAGGGCTGTGCAAACAGAGAACATGTACTCAGGCTGACGGGCAATTACGGGGAGCTATTTGTTGACCATTGTGGGGAGCAAGCAGCTAACCCAATCATTTAAGATGACTTGCAAACCAAACTAGGAGCAAACACACAGGCGAAAGCTGAGCCTTGAAACTTGGAAAGGACACCGCAGGTCACGTGATCACAGCAGTAGGAGGACTCAGAAAGGGATCAGCAGAACTCGGTCAGTAGGACACGGAAGAGCAGTTCACCCCAAGCCAGAGCAGATACACTTTTCTTTGTCATACCTGGCTAGATAGTTACCTAGGAGTAAATCAGAAATAAATGTTAGACCACACTGTAGGTCAACAGTTCATGCATGCATGTTAAGTCACTGCAATTGTTTGCAACTCTTTGTGACCCTATAGCCTGCCAGGCTCCTCTGTTCATAGGATTCTGCAGGCGACTGGCACAGGTTGCCAATTCTTTCTTTAGGGATCTTCCTGACCCAGGGATCGAATCTACATTTCTTATGTTTTGTACACTGGCAGGCAGGTTCTTTACCGCTAATACCACCTGGGAAGCCCCATAAGTCATTGGTGTGTGTGTGAATGCTAAGTTGCTTCAATCGTATCTGACTCTTTGCAACTCTATGGTTCAGTTTAGTTCAGTTCAGTCTCTCAGTCATGTCCGACTCTTCGCGACCCCATGAATCACAGCACACCAGGCCTCCCTGTCCATCACCAACTCCTGGAGTTCACTCAGACTCACGCCCATTCAGTCAGTGATGCCATCCAGCCATCTCATCCTCTGTCGTCCCCTTCTCCTCCTGCCCCCAAGCCCTCCCAGCATCAGGGTCTTTTCCAATAAGTTAACTCTTTGAATGATGGCCAAAGTACTGGAGTTTCAGCTTTAACATCAGTCCTTCCAAGGAGCACCCAGGACTGATCTCCTTTAGAATGGACTGGTTGGATCTCCTTGCAGTCCAAGGGACTCTCAAGAGTCTTCTCCAGCACCACAGTTCAAAAGCATCAATTCTTCAGTGCTCAGCTTTCTTCACGGTCCAACTCTCACATCCATACGTGACCACAGGAAAAACCACAGCCTTGACTAGACGGACCTTTGTTGGCAAAGTAATGTCTCTGCGCAGCCAGCACGCTTCTGTGTGGTCCGTTGCAGCCCAATCCTATGGTAGTTTGGAATAAATAATCTTTTTTAACCAGGAGCCCTTAACCTCCAGGCCGGTACCTCCTGTCAGATCAGCGACAGCATTAGATTATAAATAAAGTGTGCAATAAATGTACGGAGAAGTCAATGGCACCCCACTCCAGTACTCTTGCCTGGAAAATCCTATAGACGGAGGAGCCTGGCGGGCTACAGTCCATGGGGTCGCTAAGGGTAGGACACGACTGAATGACTTCACTTTTACTTTTCACTTTCATGCATAGGAGAAGAAAATGGAAAGCCACTCCAGTGTTTTTGCCAGGAGAATCCCAGGGATGGGGGAGCTGTCTATAGGGTCACATAAAGTCAGACACGACTGAAATGACTTAGCAGCAGCAGCAATAAGCATAATGTGCTTGAATCATCCCCAAACCATCCCCCACTCCATGGAAAAATTGTCTTCCATGAAATCAGTCCTTGATGCCAAAAAGGTTGAGAATCAAGCTTGTGTGCTCAGTCATGCCTGACTCTTTGTGGCCCCATGGACTTCAGTCCACCAGGCTTCTCTGTCTGTGGAAATTTCCTTGCAAGAACACTGCAGTGGGTTGCTATTTCCTACTCCAGGGGATCTTTCCAACCCAGGGCTCGAACCGATATCTTTTGTGGAACCACTGGCTTAAGTCATTGTTTCATTAAATAGATTTGTACGCATCTTATTCCACAATGTAGTTTTAGAAGATTTTCAAGTAAACCTGTTTCTTGTTACAATAATGTGTCAAAGGGTCCACACAGATGTATATGTCTAGAACCGTGTGGACCCCACTTAACTGTAATATGGTGGTCAGGTAACTGGCAGGTCATGTGGGCAAAATCATCTGAGTGGCCCATGTTTGTGAAGATCTTTTCATAGTGTTGTCTTTTAGACTATGAATCCTCTTTCTAAGCAAATCAATTAAGGTTCTCATCACAGAGGTTGTTTTCGGTGAAAGGTTCAAATAGAAATACTGATAGTAGTGTCAGAGAAGCTAAAGGGAAGACTGGAAGTAGAGATAAATGCAGTTAGTTAAAGTGAATAACCCTGCTGGATTTCCTTCCTTTTCTGTCTTTCTTAATTGGTTTTCCACTTCTTCCCTTCCTCCTTTCCTGCCCGATGCCCGAGTGTTGCAGGTTGGGCTTTCTAATTCTGAAAAAGCAGCTGAACACTCGGGATGTTTATTGAAGGATTTTCTTGGGGTGAACTCTTGGGGAAGGGAGAAGAAGGAAGCAGGGCCTGAGTTGTGATGCAGGCCTGACAGCCTCATCCAACCGCACACGGGCCTCTGAACTAGAAGGGATTTTTGGAGTTACTCTGATTTAGGATAAGATGGCACTTTTTTTTGTTGTTGTTGTGACCTCATACTGATCCATCAATGGATATGGGTTTCCCAGGAAAGAGTATAGCCTTGTCTGAGGGAACATCTCTGAGCCCAGGGCAACACTGAGGGGTTGGAGAGCTACAGATGTCTGTCTCTGTTGCTCTGGAACAGCAGCCGAAGGTGCATCTGTGCAGCACGTGACACTGACCACCACATAGAGGCCTCCATGGCATATCTGAAGGAGAATAACCTAACACTGGGCTTCCCTGGTGGTGCAGAGGTTAAAGCGTCTGCCTGCAATGTGGATGACCTGGGTTTGATCCCTGGGTCGGGAAGATCCCCTGGAGAAGGAAATGGCAACCCACTCCAGTACTCTTGCCTAGAGAATCCTGTGGACGGAGGAGCTTGGTGGGCTACAGTCCATGGGTTGCAAAGAGTCGGACTCGACTGAGCGGCTTCACTATCACTACTAACCTGACGCTGGGCTTCTCTGATGGCTCAGCAGGTGAAAATCTGCCTGCAGTGCAGGTGGCACAGGGGATGTGGGTTTGATCCCTGGGGTCAGGAAGATTCCCTGGAGGAGATGGCAGCCTGTTCTGGTATGCTTGCCTGGGAAAGCCCATGGGCAGAGGAACCTGGCAGGCTTCAGTCCAAAGGGTCACAAAGAGTCCGATATGACTGAGTGACTAAGCACACACTGCCTAACATTGGTAACTAAGGCAGACACAGAGGAGGAGAAGGAGAAAGTATGGAAACCAAAGGTTAACTGCAGGTCACTGCAAGAACCTAGGGATGTTTAAGAGTAATATAAGAACACGAATAGAAAGGACGGGAAAGTTGAGAGATGAATACAAATCCACTACAAAATGTAAATAAGACAATTAATGTTTCTGCACAATGAATATAGACAGCGAGATCACCCAACACCAGACCTCTGACTTGCATCTTCCTTGCACAGTTAAATCAATTTCTTTTTGATGGGAAAATTCTCCCAGAGCCAACACAAGTAGCAGGAACAGCAGACCGACTATATTTCCTCTTAGCCTCTTGTTTTCCTCAACGGCCCCTAAGGAAGCTTTGCACAATTGTAATGGCAAGAATTGGGTGTAAATTTTGCCGCCAGTGAGTCTTATACTTGCCTCCAGGAGACAGTGAAGGACAGAGGAGCTTGGCGTGCTGCAGTCCATGGGGGCACGAGGAGTTGAAGATGGCAGTGGGTAAACAGCAGCAACAAGTGTTGTAAGTCTTTCTGAATCCTGGCTTCCTCACCTGGAAAGTGGGGAAAATGCTCTCTCCCCTGATTAAGGTTGTTACAAGATTAAAAAGAAGAAAATGGACTAGTTCTCCAGCAAAGTCAGCTTGCTTCTCAGGATAAAGGTGACTGGATTGAACATTCTAGGCTGCCCATTAAAAGAGAATCTTGTGGAAGAATGGGAGTTTTCATGTGCAGTTTTTGCCCGGTTTTCACGTGCAGAAAAACACTGCAAAAACTCTATGGTGTTGAAGTGAAAGAAATACACGAAACATTCATCTTTAAGTTTGGATCTAACATGTTGAAATTGGACCAGAGATCGGATCCTCATCTCTTGCATTAGCAGGAAGATTCTTTTCAGCTGAGGCACCATATATAAAGCTTAAACCACAAGTGAAAGTCAAACTTGCTCAATCTGTCCGACTCTTTGCAACCCCGTGGACTATACAGTTCATGCCCAGGCCAGAATACTGGAGTGGGTAGTCATTCCCTTCTCCAGGGGATCTTCCCAACCCAGGAATTGATCCCAGGTCTTCCACACAGTGGGTGGATTCTTCACCAGCTGAGCCATGAGGGAAGCTAAACCACAAGGAAAAAGTCCATAATTTATAGCAAAACAAATTCAGGACTATCTTTATAATCCTTAGGAGTTTCCTGAATGGAACAATATAAATAGCATGGGCTACGGACGCATTTTATTTTGTTAAAATATGCCGAGGTCCTCTGAAAACAAGACTACCTAGATGCTCCTAAGGTTTAAAAGCAGCACTTGCTGTATGAATCCCAGAAGGCTAATGTTTCCCTTCATCCAGAGAAAGAGTCCAAAGAAGGTCAGGGTACAACTGCATGTTGAGTACAAAATAAGCAGGGTGACATGTCACAAATTTCACAACCAAGGAGAGTTCTGAAACCAGAGTCAAGTTTACCCATGCATCTGGCAACTGGTCAGACACTTCTGATTTAATGGAACACAGCTCAACCCTTCATGCCGCTGGCGACACATGGCAGCGCTTTGCTTGGTAGTAAGCAGGACTGGGCAAGTACAGAGTCCTTTAACTGCCTTCCAAATGTTTTGTGATTCTCTTCTGCAAAGGAATTAATTCCCTCAGGTTCAAGACAAAGATCAGAGACCAACGGGACATCTGTTAATTTTTACAATCTTACAATAAGACAGATAAATCTACTACATTAGATCTTTTTAAAAGATTGATTTGGAGAAGCTCGAGAATAAATGAGTGAGTCTTAAGAAGAGAAAATATGGGCAGAGCAAAGGGATGAATCAGGGCTGCCGGTTGGTCTGATCGTCTATGAAACAGACATTAGATGACCTTGCCTGAAAGTGATCAAGTCTGTGGTTATGGTTCTCAACATGGATGTGCTTAAGCCCTGGGCAAGCTTTGGGTAAGACTCAAAGCATATGCTCTTGAGAGGAGCAGACCCAAAGGATACTTCTGCAGGCAAGCTATTTCTGAAGATCTCAGTAATTGTGAGACTTGGAGTTACTTCTACCTGTCCAAGTATATCCCCTTATTGTTTCCATATACAACTTTTACATATGTGAAAGTAAAACAAGGACTATTTTTTCAACTACCCCATTTTCCATAGTGTTAGATATCAAAACTAAATTTATGGTAAATAACTAGAGGCTTTACTTTTAACCATCAATTATTGGATTATCAAGTGTGTGATTCTTCAACAGAACCAAGATTCTTTTTCTTTAGTGTGTTTACAAATGCTATGCACTATAAATGAAGGGAAGTGACATGTGTAGGTATTTTCTTTAACTATCTTTAGAGTGTAGCGGGCCTTCAGTGGGGCTAGGCTCGGAAGGGTCACATCCCCACATCTGCCACTTAATGACGGTGTGTCTTTGGGCAAGATATGTACACTCTGTTCTTCCATTTAGAACTCTGTGCAATGAGAAAGATAAAATGAAAATCAGCCTTAAGGGGTTGCTATGAGGATTAAACAAAAAATAGAATAAAATGTGTGAAGTGCTTAGAACAGTGCCTAGCACATGATAAGCAATAGTAAATAAATGTTAGATGAGACTATTCTTTCTCGAAGCGAGTGCTTGCTATGTATCTAGCAGTGTACTAAAACGAGGAGGGACAGTCTGGGGATCCATGATTGGGGCCATAACTAGGATCCCTTTTCACAGCCTGAGTTTGAAAACAATTGAGGAACAGTCGATGTCGAGCCAATGTCTTAGGTTTGTTATTGATAAAGTACATGTGAAAGAACCTGTCTTAGAGTGGGATTGAAAATGGGCTGGCTAACTTTAAAGACCCTGTCTTAACCTTGACAGAGCACACCCTGGTAAAGTTAGAGTCTATAGCTCAGATCTACTAATTTAGGTCCCTGCTTCTCCTACTTCAGATGGGGAAGGGATGAAAGAGACCAAATCTGCAGGGCACTGTTATCTTTGTAGATTTAACTCCATCCAATGGACCGATGGGAATTCCCTGGTGGCTCAGTGGTAAAGAATCTGCCTGGAATGCAGGAGACTCGGGTTGGAGCCCTGGGTCAGGAAGATCCCCTGGAGAAAGAAATGTCAGTCCACTTCAGTATTCTTCCCTGGAGAATCTGGTGGACAGAGGAGATTTGTGGGCTACAGTCCATGGGGTCACAAAGAATCAGATATAACTTAGTGACTAAACAACAGTAGCAAAGATGAACCGGATGACAAATGCATACAGGTAAATGATTACACCTCAGAGGGAAGTGAGGATCGAGTGAGACCAGAACTGGAGAAAAGGTCTTCTTATCACTAAATAAGGTGAAACGGTCTCATGCAAAATTAGTAGACAGTCTGGCATACTACCCAGAAAACAGTGAGGGACATCTAATCATACCTCAGCTCTGTAATGAATTTGTATGACCACGGCCTCAAGTTTTCTTCAAAACGACCCCACAAACCCAACAGAAAGAAAGAGAACTGTCATTCATAGACGCCACAATTTCTCAGGTGATGAGCTAATGCTTTATATGCCTTCTCTAATGTTGTCTCACCTGCTCAAGGTCAAGGAAGTAGGAACTGGGAATATACTCCCATGTGACTTTAGGTCCAAGAAGGAGGAGAAGGTGATCATAGCAAAATCCCACCCGACCCAACAGGACTTCGAATTTGTGTACCTGTGTTCTCCAAGATAACTATCATAGCCAGCATTTGGTTGATGTTAAAAAAAAAAAAAAAAGTAAAAGGTTTTACACCATTCCTTTAGATACATTAAATTCTTTGATCTTTAAGATAATCCTCTGGAAAAGACTCAGTGGCTCAACATATATTTTTTGAGTGCTTACACTGTGCAGGGCACAGCGCTTGAGCCCTGGGCTATAATATAATGCCTAACAATGCAGACACAACCCCTTCCTTCTGGAGAACTTCTGGAGCCTTGATGTGGCAGAGAGGTGGAATCTAGAGAGCTTCATCACTGTGATGAGGGTAAAAGAGCAGCTTGTGTGGATCTGTGAGGGTCAGGAAGAGTTGGGGAGAGGTGTGCATGCATGTATCATAAATTGCTTCAGTCGCGTCCGACTCTGTGCGACGCTATGGACTGTGTCCCACCAGGATCTTTTGGCCATGGAACTCTCCAGGCAAGAATACTGGAGTGGGTTGTCGTGCCCGCCTCCAGGGAATCTTCCCAACCCAGGGATTGAACTCATCATCTCTTAAGTCTCATGCATTAAGAGGCAGGTTCTTTACTACTCGGAGAAGGCAGTGGCAACCCACTCCAGTACTCTTGCCTGGGAAATACCATGGATGGAAGAGCCTGGTAGGCTACAGTCCATGGGGTCACGAAGAGTCGGACACGACTGAGCGACTTCACTTTCACTTTTCACTTTCATGCACTGGAGAAGGAAATGGCAACCCACTCCATTATTCTTGCCTGGAAAATCCCAGGGATGGGAGCCTGGTGGGCCACTGTCTATGGGGCCGCACAGAGTCGGACACGACTGATGTGACTTAGCAGCAGTCTTTACCACTAGCACCACCTGGGAGAGGTGTAGTGCGTGCCAAAGGCTGTGGCTGAAGTCAGAGGTCATGGTTGAGGAAAGCCAGCAGGGCTGAAGTGCAGAACAAAGAAACCAGGAAGTATGGTGATCACCCGTCCCACTTTAGGGATGGAAAAGCAACCTCAGAGCAAGATATGGGCCAGCAATATCACCGTGAGGAAGTGGAGAGTTACCCAGAAGCTTAGACGGGACTGAAACTCTGCCACCCTGATGTGTTCCCTCCATGCTAGAGTCATCTTAAAAAGAAGAAAGAACTGGCAGGGGTGCTGTTAGCTTTTAATTTCAAGGGACAGGAAACCCACAGGTGGACTGGCTACTTCATACTACCAACAAAGGCACCAAAAACGGGTTGTTGTTGTTTAGTCCCTAAGTCATGCCCGACTCTTTCGTGACTCCATGGACTGTAGCCCACCAGGCTCCTCTGTCCATGGGATTTCCCAGGCAAGAATACTGGAGTGGGTTGCCCTTTCCTTCTCCAGGGGATCTTCCTGACTCAGGGATCGAACCTGTGTCTCCTGCATTGCAGGCAGATTCTTTACCACTAAGTCACCAGGGAAGTCCACCAAAAGTGTGTAGCTAGAACTAAACTCTTCTTCTACTCTGCACTCACAACAGGAGCAACGGTGCCTGCGCAACTTCATGGCGCTAGATTTATCTTTGCAATTTCTTTTCCATTCTTTTTGTTGAGAAACTTCTTGCTGCTGCCACTGCTAAGTTGCTTCAGTCATGTCTGACTTGTCAAAAACTGTGAGGAAACTTCATCTAATAGGGAAAATGAAGATTGTGTGTGGTGGAGAAGCCAGGACACACACACATACACACACACACACACACACACACACACGGTAATCTCTTAATTTATCACTACTCTGTCCTGTGACTTGGAGGATCTTCTAATTGTTACTCCCACCCCTTTCTGTTGTTATTTTTGAGTTGCTAAGTCGGGTCCAGCTCTTTGCGACCCCACGCCCTACAGCGCACCAAGCTCCTCTGTCCTTCACTTTCTCCCAGAGTTTGCTCAGATTCATGCTCACTGAGTCGTGGTCCTTCAACAAATGGCTGAGAGCATCAGATGAAGCTACAGCTTTGCTCCCTTTCCTCGTCTCCAACCTTGCGTTCAGGCACATCTCTTTGCTTGCACTGCTCAGGGTTTGTACATGCTGTCCTCCTTCCTTCTCAGTTTTCTTTTTGACTTTTCCTCCCTCACTTTCTCTCTTTTACTTTTCAATGTCAGCCCCTCCTTAGGGGTTTCAACAAGCAGAAGGACTGCAACTCCTGGCTGTCTGAGGATGCAAATCTTGCCTGACATAGCTTGTCTATGCCACTTATCAGCTCTATGACCTTGGGAAAATTCACCTGTTCTTACTGACTATTCACTTTATCATTAGGGTCTCACCTATCCCTTGGGCTTCCCTAATAGCTCAGTTGATAAAGAATCCACCTGCAATGCAGCAGACCCTAGTTTCATACCTGAGTCGGGAAGATCCGCTGGAAAAGGGAGAGGCTACCCACTCCGGTATTCTTGGGCTTTCCTTGTGGCTCAGCTTGTAAAGCATCTACCTGCAATGCAGGAGACCTGGATTCAATCCCTGGGTTGGGAAGATCCCCTGGAGAAGGGAAAGGGTTATCCACTCCAGTATACTGGCCTGGAGAGTTCCATGGACTGTATAGAGCATGGGGTTGCAAAGAGTTGGACATGACTGCGTGGCTTTCACTTTCACTATCACCTATCCCTCTGATATGGCAAAGTACAGTAAAAAGTATTTTGTAAAGAATAAATGAGTTCCGACAGCACAGGGTATGCTCTGTGGATGAAAGCTGCAGTTGTGAAAGAATATCTCTGAATCTCTGGTTCACTCTCTATAAACTGAAGATGTTAAACCAGATGATCTTAGTGCTTTCCAGGTCACAAGGTCTCTAATTCTTGGCTACTCCCCATCCCTTGGGCTCCCCTTTGATTTATGTCCCCTTCTGACTCCATCCCAAATGCGACAGACTCAGTTCAGGGTATGGCAGGGACGACTCAGTTTATAGAGTTGATGGGCTTTGGTAGTGCTTTCGCAGGAGCAAGGCTGTAATGACCCATGCTGGGAAGAGAACATGAACTCTTGAAACTGCAAGCGCTGAGTCCCAAAGGGAGAACATGTCTTTTTGAATCATCAATCTGGAGAGAGAGAGAGAGAACCTTTCAGGAGCTGGAGTGTAAGAGAGGAGACTGCAGGAGCCTTTGAAAGGATTGAACATGCCTTTGGGATTTTCTCTCAAATCCCTTCACTGGACTATTTTCAGCCTAGGATTCAGGTTTCACCAGCATCACTGAGGATTCCTTTGGGTTTTCTTGTGTGCGTGCATGCTAAGTCACTTCATTCATGTTTGACTCTTTGCAACCTCATGGACTGTAGCCCACCAGGCTCCTCTGTCCATGAGATTCTTCCGGCAAGAATACTGGAGTGGGTTGCCATGCCCTTCTCCAGGGGATCTTCTCTACCCAAGGACTGAATATGCCTCTCTTATGTCTCCTGCATTGGCAAGTAGGTTCTTTACCATTGGAGTCACCTAAGAAGCCTTTTGGGTCTTCTTATCACTGTGCAAAAAAAAAAAAAAGCATTTCAGAGGAATTCAGGGCATCACAAGGGAAAGTGAATCAGCTTCAGACCCAGGGGAACCAGGGTGCCATCTCAGCTCTGTTACTAGCCTGCCGTGTGGGCTTTGGCAGATGACTCAATCTTTGTAGTCATCATTTTCTGAACTTTCACATTTCAGAATTACATTAGATACTTCTTAATGTTGTTTTGAAAGTTATGTGATTAACTGACATCAATATGTATTCACACAAATTACACAAGATAGAAGGACAGGCTTTGTACAGCTTGGTGTAGTCTTGGCTATATACAAATCAGACAATCAGCAATCAAGAGAAAGCAGTATGCTGGGCCGATTCCACAAACGGCCACTCCATTCGTTCCCTCAGTTGTGTCCAACTCTTTTGACCTCTTGGATTGCAGAACGCCAGGCTTCCCTGTCCATCACCAATTCCCAGAGCTTGACAAATGGCCATTGCCTGCATTCAAATCTGATTTCTACCATTTGCTGGCAGTCACCTTGGACAAGTTTCTTAACCTCTTTGTGTCTTGTTTTCATCTGTGAAATAGATTTAGTAATAACTGTAGTTGTGAGAAATAGATGAGTTAATTTATATAGAAGAGTGCCTGACATATGGAAAGTAAGATATATGGAACCCACTTTCCTAGGTCTCATACATACAGCAAGAAGAGGAAAGTAGGCAGACTCTGGAGTTGAATTATTCACTCCAACCACGTCAAGAGTATGGGTCAGCCTTGTTGAAATGCCGCGTCTATCTTCTCATGATTATACAGCTGCTGCTGTAGCTTCAAGCTTCAAAGACTCATATAATACAACTCAAAGTAGGAAAACAAGAGGTGATGGGCCAGGGACTTTCTCCTGAGTCAGCTGTTTCCTTGTATCCCCAGAAATTTTAGACTTCTCCTTATTTATCATTGGCCAGAATTGGATCCCTGGCAAACAGGAATAAGAGCTATGCCATAAACCAATCATGCCCAACTTTTGGATTATGCAAATTGCTTCTGAATCAAATGAAATACTGCTGCAATGAAAAGGGGGAGTGTTTGTTCAATAGTCAACTAGCAGTATTGTTGCACTTTTATTTTAGAAATAATGACACCAAACTCAGAGAGGTAAAGTGATTTAGCCGAGGCTACGCGGACTGGAGGTGTCAGGTTCTAGACAGGAGCGTAGATTCTCTGACCCTAAGTTGCTTTGTTCATTATCACTTATTATCTCTCTAGCACTGCTGGCGGGAAGCCCATGAATACTGGAGTGGGTAGCCTCTCCCTTCTCCAGGAGATCTTCCTGTTGTTAACTGAAAAGAACTATAAATAGACAGTAGAGCTCCCAGTCTGTATGTTCAGTGCCAGATCTTACTGTTGTTCAGCTGCTCAGTCATGTCCGACTCTTTGCTACCCCATGGACTGTAGCACGCCAGGCCTCCCTGTCCTTCACCATCTCCTGGAGTTCACTCAAACTCATGTCCACTGAGTCAATGATGCATCCAACCATCTCATCCTCTGTCACTGTCTTCTCTTGCCTTCAGTCTTTCCCGGCATCAAGGTCTTTTCCAATGAGTTGGCTCTTCTCATCAGATGGCCAAACTATTGTAGATTCAGCTTCAGCATCAGTCCTTCCCACGAATATTCAGGGTTTATTTCCTTTTGGGTTGACTGGCTTGATCGCCTGCTGTCCAAGGAACTCTCAAGAGTCTTCTCCAACACCATTAGGAATCAGGTGGCTGTTTTGGCCAGGCAGACAAGGTGTGGGCATGCGTGACTTTGCCCTGAGACCAGAAGTGCTGTGCAGGTTGCCTGGCATAGAAGTCTTAGCCCCAGTGGAGTCCTCAATTCTAATGCATTTTCCCTGACACCCAGGACAATGTCTTTAGAATGAGCAAAAACTCCTGCAGTTCTTCAGATGTTTCAGAACACCAACTGCATTTTGAAAGTGCTCTCTCTTGAATATTTAAAATCATGATTTATTTAAGGGAGATGCCTTTCATAAATTTCTGACCCATTTGAGCTTTATTTCATTCTAATATTCTTTAAGAGCCAATTCGTGTCCAATAAGGCTTTTCACCTCGTTTAATGACTTTTTAAAATTCTCTTTTCTTGCAATCAAAACTGTAGCAGCCGATTTGAATGCCAAAGGGTTCAAGTTCAGTTCAGAGTGCTCAGATTATGAATTCTTAGAGACTTTTAAGTTGGCAAAATGAATTCTGTTCATCCATATTCAACTCTGAATCTCCCATGATCAGCCCAGTGTAGACTTACTGTTAAGGCACCATCAGAGGTTTGAATAACTAGATTTTTCAACGAATATTTAAAAACAGTGTAGGCCCATCCTGTCTTATACTCATCTAATTTGTCCGAAGCAGAGGATCTGGGCTTTTGCCTCTAACTCTTAGCAATGGAGAAGGAAGAAATGAAATAACTATGCTGATATTTGCTATGTCAGATTTCAGCTTGATCTCACTGAATATCTGAACTAGATATTAAGTGGTAGTATATATTACCTCCACTTTGCTAACGAGTATTCTCACTCTCGGAGAGGTTAAATAAGTGGACTGAAGTCACATACTGGGAAATGGCAGGGAAGGTTGTCAGGACTTCTGAACTCAAGCTTAGTGGCCTCCTGAAGTTCATTTCTTCCTATGCCCTCCTTGATCCCTAAGCTCCCAGTAGGGTATGGCTCCCTCCTAGGCAGTGTATCATGTATTTGACGTGAGCACATTACCTCATCACTTAATCTTTGCTTGGGGTTTAACAGTGGTAAAGAATTTGGCTGCCAGTGCAGGAGAGACAAGAGATGCAGGTTTGATCCTTGCGTCAGGAAGATCCCCTAAAAGAGGGCATGGCAACCCATTCCAGTATTCTTTCCTGCAGAATCACCATGGACAGAGGAGCCTGGTGGGCTATAGTCCATGGGGTCGAAAAGAATTAGACATGACTGAGCCTCCCCCATCCCCATATACACAGAAACACGTACAATCTTTGCTTAAGATATCTCCTTTTACAGCTTAGGACATGAGGTCTCTGAACTGTTAATAATCTATCCCTATTCAATAAGCTCAGTTGGTAAAGAATCCGCCTGCAATGCTAGAGACCCCAGTTTGATTGCTGGGTTGGGAAGATCTGCTGGAAAAGGGATAGGCTACCACTCTAATATTCTTGGACTTCCCTTGTGGCTCAGCTGGTAAATAATCTGCCTGCGATGCGAGAGACCTGGGTTCGATCCCTGGGTTGGGACGATCCCTTGGAGAAGGGAAAGGCTATCCACTCCAGTATTCTGGCTTGGAGAATTCCATGTACTATGGTCCATGGGGTCACAAAGAGTCAGATACGACCAAGTGACTTTCACTTTATCCCAAGTTACAGAGGAGCTAAAGAGCCTCTTGATGAAAGTGAAAGGAGAGTGAAAAAGTTGGCTTAAAGCTCAACATTCAGAAAACGAAGATCATGGCATCCAGTCCCATCACTTCATGGGAAATAGACAGGGAAACAGTGTCAGACTTTATTTTTTGGGGCTCCAAAATCACTGCAGATGGTGACTGCAGCCACAAAATCAAAAGACGCTTACTCCTTGGAAGAAAAGTTATGAGCAACCTAGATAGCATATTCAAAAGCAGAGACATTACTTTGCCGACTAAGGTCTGTCTAGTCAAGGCTATGGTTTTTCCAGTAGTCATGTATGGATGTGAGAGTTGGACTGTAAAGAAGGCTGAGCGCTGAAGAATTGATGCTTTTGAACTGTGGTGTTGGGGAAGACTCTTGAGAGTCCCTTGGACTGCAAAGAGATCCAACCAGTCCATTCTGAAGGAGATCAGCCCTGGGACTTCTTTGGAAGGAATGATGCTGAAGCTGAAGCTCCAGTACTTTGGCCACCTCATATGAAAGAGTTGACTCATTGGAAAAGACTCTGATGCCAGGAGGGATTGGAGGCAGGAGGAGAAGGGGACGACAGAGGATGAGATGGCTGGATGGCATCACTGACTCGATGGGTGTGAGTCTGAGTGAACTCCGGGAGTTGGTGATGGACAGGGAGGCCTGGCATGCTGAGATTNTAGCATATTCAAAAGCAGAGACATTACTTTGCCGACTAAGGTCTGTCTAGTCAAGGCTATGGTTTTTCCAGTAGTCATGTATGGATGTGAGAGTTGGACTGTAAAGAAGGCTGAGCGCTGAAGAATTGATGCTTTTGAACTGTGGTGTTGGGGAAGACTCTTGAGAGTCCCTTGGACTGCAAAGAGATCCAACCAGTCCATTCTGAAGGAGATCAGCCCTGGGACTTCTTTGGAAGGAATGATGCTGAAGCTGAAGCTCCAGTACTTTGGCCACCTCATATGAAAGAGTTGACTCATTGGAAAAGACTCTGATGCCAGGAGGGATTGGAGGCAGGAGGAGAAGGGGACGACAGAGGATGAGATGGCTGGATGGCATCACTGACTCGATGGGTGTGAGTCTGAGTGAACTCCGGGAGTTGGTGATGGACAGGGAGGCCTGGCATGCTGAGATTTATGGGGTTACAGAGTCGGACATGACTGAGCAATTGAACCGAACTGAGCAGAGCAGAACCAGGGAGAATTGGGTTTGAATCTGGCTTCATAGCTAAATTGTTTCCTGAGGCTACTATCACGGATACCCATAAGCTGGGTGGCTTAAAGCATTAGAAGCTTATTCTCTCAAACTTCTCGGGAGGCCAGATATCTGTGATCAAGGAATCAGCAGGTCTGCACACCCTCTGGAGCCTCTGGGGCGTGTGCCGTCCTGGTCTCTTGCTCCCCCTGGCTGCTGTGGGCATCCCCTTGGCTTGTGGGCTTGTGGCCACTTCTCTCTCAGCTGCATCTTCACATCGCCTTCTCTGTGTGTCTCTCACAAGGGCACTTGTCATTTGGTTTTGAGGCCCTCTCAGATCGTCCCAAAGATACCATAATTTCAAGATCCTAGAGGGACTTAGTCACACCTGTGAAGACCCCTTTCCAAGGAAGGGGCATCCACGTCTTCCCTATGTTAGATGGTAGATGTGTCTCTTTGGTGGGAATCAGTTAAGAGCTGGTGACTATGGAACTAAACTCTTTGATTTCTTCCGTAGGATGATAATGCCAGCAGACGTTATACCGCAGCATTTCTATGAAAGATACGTTGTGAGCATCAACCCTTCAGCACTCAGTATGTTATAGAGAGACACGTTTCCATCCTCCCCTGAACTTCTCTGCCATCCAGGCTGCTACATAACTTTGAGTCGAGTTCCCTGTGCTATATAGTCGGTCCTTGTTGGTTATCCATTTTAAAGAAGTAGTCTTTGGCCTGGTGACTTGAAAGATGACAAAGCCTTTTCAGAGCTAGTCTGAGGCTAATTCCCAGGTGGCTCAGTGGTTAACAATCCTCCTGCCAATTCAGCTGATGCAAGAGATGGGGGTTCGATCTCTGGGTCAGGAAGATCCCCTGGAGGAGGGCATGGCAACCCGCTCGAGTTTCTTCCCTGGAGAATTCCGTGGACAGAGAAGCCTGGAGAGCTACCGTCCACGGGGTTGCAAAGAGTTGAACATGATTTAGCAACAAACAAACAGCAATGCACAAACAAATGCCTCTGACTAACAGCATCCCCTAAGCCTGTAGCAGAGTCTTGCTTGTGTGGGGAAGTATGGGGCTTCAGCCCAAATGACCAGGACGTTTTTGTTTTACAACGTTTAGAAACAAAACGGCTTTTCTAAGAGGAGCAAATTTTGGTGTTGGTGGGTCAGTGTGACTCATCTCTGTGGAAACCCAAGTCCAGCGCAGCACTAATTGCCCCAACCCCTTAAATCCCATGCCTTCTTTCTTCTCTTTTCTTCTTTATTTTGCTCCCTATTTTCTTTATCTTTTATCAGACTCCCAGCAACATTCTTATCTTGTGCCGGGACCTGTTCAGGTCCAAGGGCTCCAAGGATTTGGCTCAGGACCTAGAGAAGAGGAATCGTCTCCTTCTGACTCAAGAAGACCCCTACACAGAATGAGCTATGTTCTGAGAATGTGTTTTTAAGTCCAATTTGTTTGCAAGTCCAACAAAGTTAGCCTAGGTATCCAACTAACACAATCAGCTATATAGTACTGTGTTCTAATGGGTTTGTAATAGTTTTCACACAAATAATACATAGAAAACAAACAGAATACAGTAAGGCACACAAAGGTACAACCCCCTGTAGACGAGGCACTCATGTGGCAAGGTACACCAGACACGTGAACTAACTCATGTGACTGGACACGCGAATGCCTGTTCACATCTTTGAAAGTTTGCAGCCTGAAGGTTTGTATGTCAGAGACTTGGTATTCTGTAGCAAAGATGCCGCATGTTCTGGAATGTGTATCTTTTGGGAATAATCCTCATGTTTAGGGGCAGAGGAGGAGGACTGAGAGGGTGCGGTGCTTGAGTTTGATCTTGAAAAATCCAGAAGGTGGGCCATGCAGGGGGAACGGTGCCTGCAAAGGCTCAAAAGCAAAGTGCTCATTTCTGGGAACGGTGTGTCCTTTATATGATCAGAATATAAGATCAAGCAGGGACCAGGACCCTGGGGAGAGACCAAGTATGCCACACTGAAGTTGAAGGTCATCACCAGAGGGCCTGAAGAACAGATCCACATTCTTAGAAAGATTTCTCCAGCCTCAAAGGAGTGGGTGAATCTGAACTGGCCTCGAATCAAGGGCACCAGTAGTGAGGTGTTGCCTAGTTTATGCTCTGACTCTATGTCATTCTGAGCACTGCCATTCTGCATTCACTAGTTCAGCCCTTAAAGCAATCTTAGGAGGCAGGTATTCCTTCATCTGGCAAACGGAGAAAAAGGAAGTTGTTGTTTATTCAATAAGTTGTGTCCAACTCTTGAGCAAAGCCAGGTTAGTTCTCCCAAGGACTATGATGCAAATTACCTACTTAACAATTTTTTTTTTTTTCCCAAAAGGAAATTTTGCAAGTGACCGCTTCTGGAAGGTAGGGTGTCTGTTTCTGAACCTATGTCTGAGTGTGGAGCATATGAAAAATTCTCTTGAACTCATCCTAAAATGTCTACTACAATGTACTTTGGGGTAATGTGATAGTTTGCAAAAATGGGCACAGCTTTCTCCTCTCACCCTGTTCAGGGCTCTTTGGTATGAAACTTTGCAGCTCTTTCCAGTAAGAGGTGAGTCTTTTCCCTCTTTGGATCGGGGCTGGCTTGGGATGTGCCTTGGACAGTGAACGTGGCCAAAGTTATGAAGAGCTGATTCTAAGCTTTGGCTCTCACTCTTTGGGGACTTTGCTTGGCCCCTGGGTAAGCAAGTTGGAGCTAGCATTGCTGAAGGTTGAGAAATTGTGCAGAGGAGAGACCAGCCATTGCAACCGACGCCAACCAGATCAGAAGAACTGCCAGCTTGCAGCTGAACTGTAGACTCATGGGCCATATTTAACTGCTATTTTTTTAAGCCTGAACTCAAACATTGATAAGATGTTTATAGTGACACAATCTCTGTAAAACTAAGTAAAGCAATGATAATCACTGAGCTTGGGGTGATTGATTATGAAGCAAGAGTTGATACATTGTAAACTGGAGAAGGCAATGGTAACCCACTCCAGTACTCTTGCCTGGAAAATCCCATGGACAGAGGAGCCTGGTAGGCTTCAGTCCATGGGGTCTTGAAGTCGGGCATGACTGAACGACTTCACTTTCACTTTTCACTTTCATGCATTGGAGAAGGAAATGGCAACCCACTCCAGTGCTCTTCTTGCCTGGAGAATCCAAGGGACAGGGGAGCCTGGTGGGCTGCTGTCTATGGGGGTCGCACAGAGTCGGACATGACTGAAGCGACTTAGCAGCAGCAGCAGCAAACTGTTTAAAAGAAGATAATTCTTGCCAAACACACTTTCCAGTGCCAACAACTGTGCCAGGTTCTTGCACGCCTTTTCTCTTTTCAGCCTCACATCTATAAAAACTAACATTTTGTTGAATATTTACTTGGTACCAGACACTGAGTTTTATATATCATAAAAATTTAATCCTTAGGTCTATCTTATGGGGTTTCCCAGGTGGCACTTGTGGAAAAGAACCTGCCTGCCATTGCCGGAAATGTAAGAGACTTGGGTTTGATCCCTGGGTCTGGAAGATCCCCTAATGTAAGAGACTTGGGTTTGATCCCTGGGTCTGGAAGATCCCCTGGAGGAGGACATGGCAATCCACTCCAGTATTCTTGCCTGGCGAATCCCATGAACAGAGGAGCCTGGCGGGCTATAGTCCATGGGGCCACAAAGAGCCAGACACGATTGAAGTGACTTAGCACGCACGCACCTGTCATATGAGATTCATCTCAGTATATCATCTTTATAAGTAAAGAAACAAATTCTCAGCATGTTTAGAAAAACCAGCTAAGCCTAAGGTTCCCAGCTGACAAATGGCAGAGTCTGACCTGCATCTCATACCTGCATTTTCCACCCCTGGGGCCTGCACGCCCCTAAACAGCTTTTAAGGAAGAAATTTTATGTCTTATTTTCAAAAAAAGAGTTTCAGGGAGGTAAATAACCTGTCTAAAAGCACCCAATTAATAAACGAAAGTGTTGGCTTTTGTCCCTAAGACTCACAGACTCTAGACCTGAAATCACTCAGATTCATTATTAAGAAATATTTCCTAAGTGGAGAAGAATGCATTTATATCTGTGCTAGGACCATGTTCTTTGTTTTAAAAACGTGCTCTGTTCTGTTTTGAACGTGTTTTGGAAGTCATGTTTTGCAAACCTCAAATTGTAACAGAAAGCAGGTTGTAAAGGAACTGGTGAGAGTTACTGCCCAGAAAAACCAGCTGGGAAGCATTTCAGTGTCAGTCTTATCATTGCTTTTGAATTAGTAGTGACTTCAAAAGCCTTTGAAGTAGCTGGCAGGGAACGCCTGGATTGGGGAAAACAATCACTGGAGGGTATTCTCAGCAGGCATGTGCTTTATGAACGTGCATCCTTCTTAGGCTCTGGCACTGAGACTGGTTGGAAAGAAGGTGGAGAGATCTTAGCAGGAAGCTTCTAGCTGATGCGGGTTGCCAGGAAGACCCAATTAGGCTGTCCTTCTCAGTAGCAAAAGACCAAGCAGAGGGAATAAATTATTTGTGGCAGTGGCCAAAGCTGCTGACAACTTCAGAGACCACCCACAAGGTCTTTCCACATCAGGCTGACTAGAAAGCCCCGAGAGGCACTAACCCCAGGGGCCTGACGCATTCCAACGGAAGAGTAGAGAGAAGTCAGATTAAAAGGTGGTACATAGCACCTGAAGAATTCACTTTACTATTTCCCTCTCTCTTATTTTGAAACTCTGTCTAAAGATCTCCAATAACCATCCTCCAAAACTGAGTTCAGAGTCACCTAATTGAAACCTCTGATGGGTCTTGGGACTTCTCTCTAGCCACATAGACTTCACCCATCTCTTCATCCATCCATCCATCCTTCCATCCATCCTTTCATCCATTCATTCAGCACTTGGTGACTTCTTACTTTGTGCCTGATATTACTAGACCTTGGGGATATCACCAACCTTCAGTTCCGTTCAGTCGCTCAGTTGTGTCTGACTCTTTGTGACCCTATCAACTGGAGCACACCAGGCCTCCTGTCCATCACCAACTCCCAGAGTCCACCCAAACTCGTGTCCATTGAGTTGGTGATGCCATCCAGCCATCTCATCCTCTGTCATCCCCTTCTCCTCCTGCCCTCAATCTTTCCCACCATCAGGGTTTTTTCAAATGAACCAGCTCTTCACATCAGGTGGCCAAAGTATTGGAGTTTCAGCTTCAACATCAGTCCTTCCAATGAACTCCCAGGACTAATCTCCTTTAGGATGGACTCGTTGGATCTCCTTGCAGTCGAAAGGACTCTCAAGAGTCTTCTCCAATGCCACAGTTCAAAAGCACCAATTCTTTGGCACTCAGCTTTCTTTATAGTCCAACTCTCACATCCATACATGACTACTGGAAAAACCATAGCCTTGACTGAATGGAGCTTTGTTGATAATGTCTCTGCTTTTTAATATGCTGTCTAGGTTGGTCATAACTTTCCTTCCAAGGAATAAGCATCTTTTAATTTCATGGCTGCAATCACCACCTGCTTTTGTGCTTTTGGAGCCTCCCAACATAAAGTCAGCCACTGTTTCCACTGTTCCCCCATCTATTTGCCATACCATGATCTTAAAGGAGACAAATTTCCCAGCATCCTCATGATACTTAAGTCTTGGGAAGAGTGTAGAGACTACCCAAGGAATATGTGCCTGGGGTACCAACAAAGAAGGGGCACAAATAGATCGTTTGGAAATAGTTTGATATTTTTACACATATGCAACTATGTTATCAACATAAGAAAAGATCACTGGTTTGAACTTCCTTCTTTATGTGTGCTTTTGGAGTGTTTTTATATAGAATTATATTTCAGAAGTAAAGGAACTGTGATCTAAGTTTTAGTATCTCAAAAGCTCCTTCATCCTTGTAAAGAGAACAAAAGTTATACTATGTACTCTGATAAGAAATGTTTGTGAGCTTTGAAAGAGTTTGAGAGAGGTGTTTAATCACCTTGAAACTTGTGTGTGTGTGTACGTGTCCATGCTGGAGGACCCTCAGGGAAGCTCAAGGGAGGCGGAGTTAGTCATTCCCTCCTGTCTGCTCTCATAGCCCCTGCTCATGCCTCTGTTTTGCTGCTGTTGTTCAGTCACTAAGTCATGCCCGACTCTGCAATCCCGTGGACTACAGCACACCAGGCTCCTCTGTCCTCCACTATTTCCGAGTTTACTCGAATTCATCCCCACTGACTCGATGAGGCTGTCTAACCATCTCATCCTCTGTCACCCCCTTCTCCTTTTGCCTTCAATCTTTCCCAGCATCTTGTTCTTTTCCAGTGAGTCAGCTCTTTGCATCAGGTGGCCAAAGTATTGGAGCTTCATCTTCAGCATCATCCCTTCCAATAAATATTCAGAGCTGATTTCCTTTAAGATTGACTGGTTTGGTCTCCTTGCTGTCCAAGGGATTCTCAAGAACCTTCTCCCACACCACAATTTGAAAGCCTCCCTTCTAGGTCCTGCTTTAATTAATCACCTGTCTGTACATTTCTAGCAGATACTAGGGCCCCACCTGTAGCCTGTTAGCGTTCACTATCCTGTGTCCTGCCGTAGGCACACACAACTTTCCACCTGAACAGTTTTTCTGCATCCACAGGCAGGAAAAACCAGAATGCGAGAGGATCAGAGTCCCTGGGAACAGCCCTCTCCTTAACCAGTGATGGATGAGAGTTAGGTGATAAATAACCCAGCTTCATTACCCCTTGGCAAGATCACTATGAAGGCAAATTCTTCAACACGTCCAATAATTCCCAGGAAGGGCGAGCCCCTAGCAGTTACCAGCATGATGACACAGCCTTTATTACTTTCCTCCTCTGCCCAGCCTCACCCCCTCACTCCTCTACCAACTGTCCTGGGACTGCCTCCAAGTGAACTTCTTGCACATCCATCCCAGTCTTAGAATCTGCTTTTCGGGGAATCAAGGCTAATCAGTGATTCTCCTCTCAGGGAAGGGCTGAGTCTAGTGCAAAGGTGGCATGTACATGGACTTGATGAAAGCTGAACAAATGAATAAAGGGAACTATGAGTGACTGATCACATTTTTACCCCCTCCTTTTTTAAAATTAAATCCAAATAAATCTCTCAATATTTTGAATGAAAAAAATTACAATTTGTTTGGAAAGTACCTGACAGGTAGTTTGGCCTCCAGGGAATAGGAGACCTCAAGGCTGGTTTTGGAAGGAAAGATGAGGCTGGATCAATGGCCTCCCTTTTCTGTTTCTGCACTTGAATACCATCCCCCGTATTTCCTAAAAAGAAAGCTACAGCTTGCCTTGTCTGTGGGCTGTTTTGATCAAAGAATCTTTGGAGAATATAATCTCATGATATAGACCCTAAGGGGACCTGAAAAATGCTACGCAGTCCTCTCAGATTTGGTGGCATTGATTCATTTCATTTGCCTATAAATTTATTTATTCAGTAATTAACTTATTCACTGATTTAGTCATTCATTCATTGAATCACTTTGCTGACAAAGGTCTGTATAGTCAAGACTATGGTTTTTCCAGGAGTCATGTATGGATATGAGAGTTGGACCATAAAGAAGGCTGAGCCCTGAAGAATTGATGCTTTCAAATTGTGGTGCTGGAGAACTCTTGAGACTCCCTCAAACAGCAAAGAGATCAAACCAGTCAATCCTAAAGGAAATCACTCCTGAATATTCATTGGAAGGGCTGATGCTGAAGCTGAAGCTTCAATACTTTGGCCACCTGATGCGAAGAGTTGACTCACTGGAAAAGACCCTGATGCTGGGAAGGATTGAGGGCAGGAGGAGAAGGGGATGGCAGAGGATGAGATGCTTAGACAGCCAAGTCGCTCAGTCGTATCTGACTCCTAGCGACCCCATGGACTGCAGTCTACAAGGCTCCTCCATCCATGGGATTTTCCAGGCAAGAGTACTACCTTGTCTTAAATACCTGGATTGGCATCCTGGCTGTGTGTCCTTGGGCAAGTTATTTAACCTATCTGTGCTCCAATTTTCTCATGTGTCAAATGAAGATAAATGATATCCCTTGTTAAGAAGGCTATGTGATTAGAAAGTGCTTAGAACTATGTATTATCAGCATCTCAGCAGTAATCACTATGGCCCTGCTTTGTGGATTGTCAGTCTCTGTTGGGTACTCTCTCTTCATATACTTTCTGTTTCATTTCATTTTTCCTATTTCTAAGTTTTCCTCTCTGCAACACAAAGACCACATCAACTTTGGGAGAACTTAGCTTTCCAACTTCCCACTCAGTCCTGAAACGTTGCTTGACGCATCTCCCTCCTGACTAGGAAACAAAAACACTGCAAAATGGACCCAGTGTCCAGGCCAACTTTTCAACCCACTTTGGGAATGGCTGGCCCCTGGCCTTCCAGCTGCACAGTAACTGTCCAGATCTCCCTCCCCTTCTCTGATTTCCAGTGGTTTCTGCTTCACTTCTGCTCCTTGCAGAAAGCTCAGCCCTTTCTGCTGGGCGTGAGAGGAATTAACCAAGGAAAACAGTGGACACGGAGGTGCGAACCAGGCAGCGGTTTCCAAGGAGGAGTTTGTGTTGGAGGCTCCAGCGTTTAGACTGCTTTTCCCCTTCTCCTCTTACAACCACCTATCCTTGGCCTCCACCCTGACACCTAATTAGGTTAGGAGCAGTTTAACTGCCCCTCCCTAGGTCTTTTTTCCCACTCTGCTTTGGGAATCGCCAAAGGTCAGGGGCAGGGTGGGGAAAAGAGAGGGCAACTGCCTGCAGCCAGCTCCAGATTTGGTCAGAAGGAGCCACGAGGCTGGTTTGGTGGGACTGGAGAACAGAAACTGTGCAAACTGTGGGAGGGCCACTGTCCGCTACAGCAGAAGGTCATATTTCATTAACCCCTTACCATCCAGGGAGCAGGTAGAACGAGCCCCCAGCTACAAAAGAACATCACTAGGGCTCATGGAAATTGTAGGGTGATCTACAGGCATGTAGGTTGTGAGGATGATGGAAGTCAGCTTTGTTGACAGGCATTCTGGTCCCTAATGGGTAAGTAAAATTTTTATTGTTATGAATTGAATGAGTGAAGTTGGATAAGTTAATGGGCCTTGGGATTTGCCTATGTAAAATGAAGATACCATAGGGTCACTGGGATGACCAAAAAGGTCCAGTGTACTGCTTTAGTGTAGCAATGATGCCTCATAGCTATTGGGTTGACCAAAAGTTTGGGTTTTTCCACAACATCTTACAGAAAAAGCCAAATGAGCATTTTGACCAGCCAGATGTTAAGCACTTACTGTGTACCAAGCACTTTGAAAATTCTCAGTTCAGTGGCCAAGATGTTAGCTAGGTGCTTGTGCCAGTTTGGCAAGATATAACAGTAAAAACCTAAAATAACAGTAGCTTAGCTAAGGTAGAAGTTCATTTCTCTCTTATACAAAGGAAAGCTAGGGCACGTGTGGCTACTCTGTGGTCATCAGGGTCCCAGTCTCCTCCTACTTGATCATTCAAGAGCTAGATTCTATCCCCAAGGTCACCTCATGCTCCACGGAACTCTCGCCATCTTGGCCACATCTCAGGCAGCAGAAAGAAGAAGAGGTGTTGGGTGTACCTCCCTGGTGAGTTAGCGCTCCTTCAAGAGTTTTCTCAGAGGTTCCATCCGCATCTTAAGTTTCCAGCTCATTGGACAGAACTTGGCTACTGTGTCTACCTAATTACAAGGAGGTCTGGGGCACATATCCTTTTATCTGGGTGGGTCACCCTTTTGACTGTGTGGATCACAATAAACTGGAAAATTCTGAAAGAGATGGGCATACCAGATCACCCGACCTGCCTCTTGAGAAACCTATATACAGGTCAGAAAGCAACAGTTATAATTGGACATGAAACAATAGACTGGTTCCAAATAGGAAAAGGAGTAC
>SJYA01004092.1:1635-40034 GCA_006410615.1 Neotragus moschatus | reverse complement strand
AAGGTCCATCTAGTCAAGGCTATGGTTTTTCCAGTGGTCATGTATGGATGCGAGAGCTGGACTGTGAAGAAAGCTGAGCGCCGAAGAATTAATGCTTTTGAACTGTGGTGTTGGAGAAGACTCTTGAGAGTCCCTTGGACTGCAAGGAGATCCAACCAGTCCATTCTGAAGGAGATCGGCCCTGGGATTTCTTTGGAAGGAATGATGCTAAAGGTGAAGCTCCAAGTACTTTGGCCACCTCATGTGAATAGTTGACTCAGAGTTGACTCATTGGAAAAGACTCTGATGCTGGGAGGGATTGGGGGCTGGAGGAGAAGGGGACGACAGAGGATGAGATGGCTGGATGGCATCACTAACTCGATGGGCGTGAGTCTGAGTGAACTCCGGGAGTTGGTGATGGACAGGGAGGCCTGGCGTGCTGTGATTCATGGGGTCACGAAGAGTTGGACACGACTGAGCAACTGAACTGAACAGAGGAATGGTACAGGGGTTGGGGTGGGGGTGGTTCCTGGCAGGCAACTGTCCCCAGTGAGACCCAAACATCTTCAAAATGTTTTCTGAGGGCAGGAAGGCCCTGGGTCAGCTTCCTACAGCAGAACTATAGTCACATGTGTGTCCTGTTTGTTGAATCTGCCACTTGAAACATTTTCAAAGTCTCTCTGTAGTAGCCAGTCAGTGAGCCATAGAGGCCCTCCAGCTGCCGTAGCAGAGTACCCGGATCCTGTCCACAGCTCAGGTCAGGCCTGGTAGTTAGGGTACATTCCTCCAAACATTTCTAAGTTCCCCTCCCCAGGCTGTGATGAGCTCTGACTGGCCCTGGAGCCCGTAGAGACCACCCTTGTCCTGGCTATGGGCTCATATAGTTCCAGTTGTCATATTTGTCCCTTGAAAATGTTTCCAAGTTCCCCTCAAGAAGGGGTCACCATGGGACTTCTCTGGCAGTCCAGTGGTTAAGAGTCTGCACTTGCCCTCCAGGGAGTGTGAGTTCTTTCCCTGGTTGGGGAACTAAGATCTCAGATGTCCTATGGTATGGCCAAAAAAAGAAAAAGCAAAAAAACCTGCCTGGTATTATTATAACAACACTTTGTAAGTCCACTTTTTATTTCCTACATGATTTATGAGACTAATAAATTAAAAATTAGTGTAGATTTGACAGGAAACAACAAAATTCTGTAAAGCAATTATCCTGCAATTAAAAAATAAATAAAAACAAATAAAAATAAAAGTTAGTGTAGAAGCTAATGTCTGTCTCTTATACACATCTTGGGAGAAATATCAATAACCTCAGATATGCAGATGACACCACCCTTATAGCAGAAAGTGAAGAGGAACTAAAAAGCCTCTTGATGAAAGTGAAAGAGGAGAGTGAAAAAGTTGACTTAAAGCTCAACATTCAGAAAACGAAGATCATGGCATCCGGTCCCATCACTTCATGGGAAATAGATGGGGAAACAGTAGAAACAGTGTCAGACTTTATTTTTCTGGGTTCCAAAATCACTGCAGATGGTGACGGCAGCCATGAAATTAAAAGACGCTTACTCCTTGGAAGAAAAGTTATGACCAACCTAGATAGCATATTCAAAAGCAGAGACATTACTTTGCCGACTAAGGTCCATCTAGTCAAGGCTATGGTTTTTCCAGTGGTCATGTATGGATGCGAGAGCTGGACTGTGAAGAAAGCTGAGCGCCGAAGAATTAATGCTTTTGAACTGTGGTGTTGGAGAAGACTCTTGAGAGTCCCTTGGACTGCAAGGAGATCCAACCAGTCCATTCTGAAGGAGATCGGCCCTGGGATTTCTTTGGAAGGAATGATGCTAAAGGTGAAGCTCCAAGTACTTTGGCCACCTCATGTGAATAGTTGACTCAGAGTTGACTCATTGGAAAAGACTCTGATGCTGGGAGGGATTGGGGGCTGGAGGAGAAGGGGACGACAGAGGATGAGATGGCTGGATGGCATCACTAACTCGATGGGCGTGAGTCTGAGTGAACTCCGGGAGTTGGTGATGGACAGGGAGGCCTGGCGTGCTGTGATTCATGGGGTCACGAAGAGTTGGACACGACTGAGCAACTGAACTGAACAGAGGAATGGTACAGGGGTTGGGGTGGGGGTGGTTCCTGGCAGGCAACTGTCCCCAGTGAGACCCAAACATCTTCAAAATGTTTTCTGAGGGCAGGAAGGCCCTGGGTCAGCTTCCTACAGCAGAACTATAGTCACATGTGTGTCCTGTTTGTTGAATCTGCCACTTGAAACATTTTCAAAGTCTCTCTGTAGTAGCCAGTCAGTGAGCCATAGAGGCCCTCCAGCTGCCGTAGCAGAGTACCCGGATCCTGTCCACAGCTCAGGTCAGGCCTGGTAGTTAGGGTACATTCCTCCAAACATTTCTAAGTTCCCCTCCCCAGGCTGTGATGAGCTCTGACTGGCCCTGGAGCCCGTAGAGACCACCCTTGTCCTGGCTATGGGCTCATATAGTTCCAGTTGTCATATTTGTCCCTTGAAAATGTTTCCAAGTTCCCCTCAAGAAGGGGTCACCATGGGACTTCTCTGGCAGTCCAGTGGTTAAGAGTCTGCACTTGCCCTCCAGGGAGTGTGAGTTCTTTCCCTGGTTGGGGAACTAAGATCTCAGATGTCCTATGGTATGGCCAAAAAAAGAAAAAGCAAAAAAACCTGCCTGGTATTATTATAACAACACTTTGTAAGTCCACTTTTTATTTCCTACATGATTTATGAGACTAATAAATTAAAAATTAGTGTAGATTTGACAGGAAACAACAAAATTCTGTAAAGCAATTATCCTGCAATTAAAAAATAAATAAAAACAAATAAAAATAAAAGTTAGTGTAGAAGCTAATGTTATTGTAGCTTTGGTTTGTAACACCTTGTGGTATTTTCTATATAATTTAAAAAACTAATAAGTTTTAAAAATTATTAGTTTATATTTTTGGACGCAAAGTATATAAAGATATAATTTGGGGACACAGACAACTGAAAGAATTAGGGATAGAAATATACGGAAGAGTTTTTGCATGTTATTAAACAGGTATAAATTCAAATTAGCATCATAACATAAAGATTTAAATGTAATATCCATGGTAACTACAAAAAATAACTATAGAATATACACAAAAGGCAATGAGGGAGGGACTTAAACATTTCACTACAAACAACAAAAAAAACTAAACACACAGGAAGATAGTAATGCAGTAAATATAGGACAAGACACCTATAAGGTACATAGAAGACAAATAGCAAAATGACAGCAGTAAGTCCCATCTTATTAGTCACCCTTAAGAGAGTAAGGGAATTCTGATATATGCTGCACAGTGGATCAACCTTGAGGATATTATGCTAAGTGAAAGAAGCCAGTAACAAAAGGACAAATACTGTATGATTTCACTTACATGAGGTGCTTAGAATAGTCAAAATCATACAGATAAAAGGTAGAATGGCGGAGGAAGCAGGAAATGGGGAGTTACTGGTTATAATGGATACAGAATTTCAGTTTTGCAAGATGAACAGTTCTGTACATAGATAGATGGTGATGGTTTTACAACAATGTAAATGGACTTAAAAGCACTGAAATGTTACTTAACCACAATAAAAAAATTGTTTTAAATAATCAGTTATTTTAAAGAATCAGTTATTAATACATGCTACAGCATGATTGCCCCTTAAGATATGATGCTAAGTGACTTGTTGATCACAAAACCACATTATATAATTCCATTCACATAAAAATTCAGAATAGGGAAAACTTTAGAAACAGAAAGTGTATTAGCAATTGACTGTAGTGATGATTGCATGTATCTGTGAATATAGTAAACCACTGAATTGTAAACTTTAAAGGAGTCTACTGTATAAAATACACATATATATATAATACAGTAGACTCCTTTAAAGTTTACAATTCAGTGGTTTAGTATATGTGTGTGTAATGATGCTTCCCTGGTGGCTCAGAGTATAAAGTGTCTGCCTGAAATGCAGGAGACCTGGGTTCGATCCCTGGGTTGGGAAGATCCCCTGGAGAAGGAAATGGAAACCCACTCCAGTTTCCTGCCCGGAGAATCCCTTGGATGGAGGAGCCTGGTGGGCTACAGTCCACGGGGTTGCAAAGAGTTGGACACGACTGAGCGACTTCACACACGTATATATAATGTCTCAATAAAGTTTTTTTTTTTAAAATTAACAATATTTATTTGGCTGCTCCAGGCCTTAGTTATGGCATATAGGATCTAGTTCCCTGACCAGGGATAGAACCCAGGCCCCCTGGATTGGAAGCTCAGAATCTTAGCCACTGGATCACCACGGAAGTCCCTCAATAAAGCTGTTTAAACAAATAAAAGCATTAGCTTTGATCCAATCTGTTAAACATACTGAGAGTTTTCAGGTACATCCCACATTTACATAACCTTGATTTTATATAGATAAAAATAAGATATTCGATTGCCCTAGGGATATGATAGCTACTTGCATTTCAAAGTTCTCTAGGGAAACAAACACGGAGATAAACTTCCTTCCAGTGTAAAATGTGATAGCTTTATTGAACAAATCTCAGTTTGTGGTTGGTCTTAGGAGAGTGCCTATGCTCAGGCTAGGCCTGTGTTCAGATTTTTCACCAGGGCTAATTTCATTAAAGGCCATGGGTATCTTTAAAGTAACAAATATGTGGGAGTGGGGAAGGAATGGGTGGAAGCCTCAGCGCTGTCAGCAGTCAAAGATGCAAATAGAGCCAGACTATACTACATTTGGTCATTTAAAAAAATATTTTATTTGGCTGTGCCTGGTCTTAGTTATTGCACAGGTTCTTTGATCTTCCTTGCGGCATGCGGTATCTTTAGTTGCCGCATGCAAAGTTTTCACAAGGGTCACAGTTCCACGTGTGGTCTCAAAGCATTATCCCAAGACCCTGACTCTTGAAGGACATCACGCTGTCGTGTTCTAACCTGACTTGAAATGGGCGTTCCTCCTTCTGAACAAAGGTGTTCCTCCTTCTGAAAACTGACGCTGAAATTCCCTGGTGCACACCCGTTTCTTGCTTCCAGAAGAAGCTGCAGTGACCGATCAGGCGGTGAGGTTACCTATTTACAAACAGCACGGGCGGGAACATATGGGCCCACAGATGCTTAGGCGCGAAGGGGCGGAGCCTTAAGAAATGTCCAATTAGGGGCGCCTCTGGGGAAGGGGGTCGGAGGACGCTCCCTTAACGTAAACGGTGTGGCCGTCCCTCAGGCCATGCTCCGGGTGGCTTGGCATCGCCTTCGACTGCGAGGGCCCCCGGTGGCTCTGTCGCTACATTTGTCGCGCTGTGACCTACACCAGTCGTGGGACCGGACGTGGGGGCCCTAGTGACGACTCTAGAGGGACGCCGGAAGCGAGACAAGAGCTGGACGTAACTGGCCATGGCTGGATTCGGCCCTTCCCGCTGTCAGTTGAGTCTGTGGAGCCGAGTCGTCTGGGGCGCGGCTCGGACCTCAGTCCTGTCTGGTTCACAGCGTGGTGCTTGGGCTGGCAGCTGGCACCCCGAGCGTCTGGCCCAGTCACGGCATTCGGCAGCACTGCCTCCAGGACTGGAGCCTCTCTGTGCCCGCAGCCTGCCTGTTGTCTGCCCCATATCGTGCAGTGACCACGTGGAAGGTCAACAAACGACAGTCTGGACTCAGTCACCGTGAGTTCGTGCGTGGAAGGCGCTGTGGTCTCTGGGGCGGTGGGGAGGGGCGTGGTGTCTGCAGTCCTGTTTTCTCCTGAGTTTTCCAAATGTTTGGGAAGCAGGGCTCAAATTCATGCCCCTACCCCCCCACCCCTCGGGCGCCTGAGTCTAGCTCTTCCCAGGGCCTGAATGCCTGAATGTCCAGAACCAATCCCACTTTCAAACACAAGGGTTCGACCTCCGGTCGTGATGTCATTATCGTCCAGTAGTGGATTTCTCGGTGCATTCAAGTGGACGCAGTACTTTATTTTATTTTAATGTTTATTTATTTGGTTGTGTTGGGCCTTAATTGCAGCAAGTGGAATCTTCCATCTTTGTTGTGCAAGCGGAATCTTCAGTTGTAGCATGTGAACTCTTAGTTTCCGCTTGTGGGATCTAGTACCCTGACGGGGGCTGAAACTCTGGCCCCTTGCATTGGGAGTAAGGAGTCTTAGCTACTGGACCACCAGGGAAGTCCTAGATGCAGGGTTTTAATTATCATTTTTCCCACAGAGCCAAGGACATATGCTTATTTTACAGATTTATTTCTTCTCTGTGGTTATTTTTACATGAGAGAAAGCCAAGAATAACTGCCTAGAACTTCATCACGTGGAATCCTTGTGCCTCCCCGGTTGTCTTTCCTACGGGAAGTCCTTTGGTTAGAAGTTCGTATTGGTAAAATTTCATGGCTGATCTGTTCTGTCAGCACTGCCCCTCCCTGGCTTTGTCACCTGAAAAGTTGTCCAACAGGACTTTTAGGCTAGTTTTACCATGCATGCGCATTGTGAGTGTCCATTATTTCATAGAAAACTAAAGATGCAATCATGCAGTCAATAGTTTCAAGTTGTTTAGATGTCATTATCTTAGTAGGAGTAGGAAATACATAGCACAGAAGGCAAGAAACAGCCACTTTATAACTTATACAAATGATACTCAAAATCATGAATAGGAGTAACAATGTCACCAGTAAAGATTTAAACCAGGATCCTCCTGAACCAAACCGTTGTCCTAGTAGTTTCCCTAAAATTGGGAAGAGGATCATTCAGAGCAGAAATCTGATTCTTCATGTGTGTTATAACACAGGTTATATTAGAAAACTCATCAGGTATCAAAACATAGTTTGATAGCTGAAGTTCCCCATTGGAAAGCGGTTAGAATATCCGGAGATGAACGATTCTGTAGGACTGCTGTTTTCATCATGGAAACTTCCAAGTTGAGCACACCAGTAGCTTGGTTACTGTTACTCAAGGCTTGCTGGGTACATTTTGTTAAAGCCTTTATGTGAGTAAAGGCTTCCCTTGTGGCTCAGCTGGTAAAGAATTCAGCAGCAATGTAGGAGACCTGGGTTTGATCCCTGGGTTTGGAAGATCCCCTGGAGAAGAGAAAGGCTCTAGTATTCTAGCCTGGAGAATTCCATGGACTGTATAGTTCTTGGGGTCGCAAAGAGTCTGACACGACTGAGCGACTTTGACGTTCAACTTTCACTTATGTGAGTAATAACACCTTCTCCTCCAAGAGAAGGAGAAAATATCTTGGCCAGAGGATCACACCAGTGGAAAACTGATTGAACCCAATGCACTTCCAATTAAAGGTATATTGGCAGGGCTTATTTCCAAGGTGTTTCCATAATTGACCCTGGGCCCAAGGGAAATCAACTATGCATTTTCCTAGCCAACCTGGGGGAAATCAAGATCTTAAATTTGTTCCACTGATCTTATTAGGAGCCACCCAATGTATTCCTGGCTCTCCCACCCAGGCAGTTCTAGTCACTGTTTTTTTTTTTTTTTTTTTTTAATTCTTTGGCTGTACTGTATGATATATGTGATCTTACCATGCCCCCTGTGGTATGGTAAGATCCCATCTATTGGGCTTCCCTGATAGCTCAGCTTGTAAAGAATCCACCTGTAATGCAGGAGACCCCAGTTTGATTCCTGGGTCGGGAAGATCCCCACTGGAGGAGGGATAGGCTACCCACTTTAGTATTCTTGGGCTTCCCTGATGGCTTAGCTGGTAAAGAATCCACCTGCCATGTGGGAGACCTGGGTTTGATCCCTGGTTTGGGAAGATCCCCTGGAGAAGGGAATGGATACCCACTCCAGTATTCTGGCCTGGAGAATTCCATCGACTGTATAGTCCATGGGGTCTCAGAGTCAGACACGACTGAGTGACTTTCACTTCACTGTGATGGAAGCACGGAGTCCCAACTAGTGGACTGCTATGGCAGCCTCGAATCACTGTTTTTTGTTTTTAAATTTAATTGGCTGTGCTGGATCTTAGTTGCAGCATGTGGGCTCTTAGTTGTGGCATATGGGATCTAGTTCCTGGACCAGGGATCAAACCTGAGCCCCCTACATTGGGAGCTCAGAGTCTTAACCACTAGACCACCAGGGAAGTCCCAAATCACTGGTTCTTAAAGTTATAGTATATTGACAATTTTCAGGCGAGACATTTTCACCCTACTTTACTCATATTGTTGGGTTGATTGTCTTTGATATATTTGGTTTGTTCCCAGAAAAGAGAGGCCTTCATATTTAGGTGGCCTTATCCTGGGATTGTCAAATAAATTCATCCCCTAACTGGAGAATGACACCACCAAGAAGATGGGTTACATTTTTAGGTTTAACTCTAGCACATTGTTCTGACTGGGGCCGAGTAACATCTAGTGAAAAGGGATATTTATGGTCAGGTTCAAAACAAGTGTGACTTCCCTGGTGGCTCAGACTGTAAAGCCTCTGACTACAATGCTGGAGACCCGGGTTCGATCCCTGGGTCGGGAAGATCCTCTGGAGAAGGAAATGGCAACCCACTCCAGTACTCTTGCTTGGAAAATCCCTTGGACGGAGAAGCCTGGTAGGCTGCAGTCCATGGGGTCGCAAAGAGGTGGACACAACTGAGTGACGTCACTTTCACTTTCAGAACAGGTGTCACAGTTGGCCACATAAGAGGGCCCTACCAAGTGGTACTGATAGCTTACATGATCTCCAAATAAGATTTAGCTTCTTATCTAAAGAAGACCAGACTTGATCACTCGAGAGCTTTTGTATAGCAGAGTTTTACTGAAGTATAAAAAGAGCCAGAGAAAGCTTCTAACACAGACATCAGAAGGGGGATGGAGAGTGCCCCCACCAACTAGTCTTATTAATGCCTTATATACTTTTATCAGACTCACTCCCACAGCATTCATCTTAAATTAACAATGTTAGAACTAACAATGGTAAGGTCTCACCAGACCCACTCCGACACATACCTGTTAAGATAACAGGATGAGTCAGAAGGTTCTTGTTAAGGAGAAATATGTCCTCAAGCAAGATATGTTGTTATATTGACTAAGACAAAGCAATGTAGAAAAAGAATGTTTGTTCTTTTCTCTTCCTTGAGAGCCTTGGACCCCTTTCTCCTGCTCGGGACCCTGGACTTCTTATCAGTCTTCCTAGGAATTGACTCTCTCAATACCAGCTGTAGCTTGCCTGGTACTAGAGGGTCTGGTAAGATAAAGTCCCTAAGGACTAGCCAGTCTGAAGCCCAGAGAGGTAAAATCCATCAGGGTAATTTAGAGGTGCTGGATGTAAGTAACTGGCAACCCCAGCAGTTGGATTGATTTTGATGCTTGCATCTGATTGAACCCAAGGAAAATACATTTGGCTCATAAGCAGAAATGTAAGAAATCAAGGTAATCATTAGACAGGCCTTGTCTAGCATCTTGGATCTACTGTCTACTTCAGGTGTCATCTTCTCTTTCTGGTCTGCTAGCGCTGGTGAATAGAAGCTGGTGTCAGGAAGGGACATTTAAGGTGTATCCATTCAGGAGAGGTCTTTTTATTTACCCTTTTTTTTTTTTTTTCCAACTTTTAAATGCTTTAATTTGCTTTAAAGTTAAACCCAAGACACTGTAGAAATCCACCGAGAAATGTTTTTTTAGGCTGTACCTGTTTCCCCTTAGTCTTCAACAGAGCATGTCCATGTGAGTTTCATGTGCAGCCCCCTCCCCCCCACCTGCACCAAGGTCACCTAAACTCTGTGTGCGGTCGTGCAAGTGTTCTCAGTTACACCTTAATTTACCGGAGGCAGTCCTGAAGGAGCTCATTCTAAGCAATCGACCATTCTACTTGTGTGTGTGTGTGTGTGTGTGTGTGTGTGTGTCCCAACTAGACTGATTCAGTGCAGGCTAGTGGGTCCCAACTGCCTCTTTCCAGGAGACGGTGCAAGGGCCCAGTAAAGAGCACCCATAAAGTGCTGGGGGGCATTTATATTCAGACGCCCTCTGAAGTCAAACATACAGGTTCGGGGAATCCCGTGGTGGGTCCAATGGTTAGGACTCGGCGCTCTCACTGCCAAGGGCCAGGGTTCACGTGTGGCAGAGATTACAAACAACGGGAGAGGAATGGTTTCACTTGCTTTAGGTAAAGCAGGTCAGTTCTGTTTCACACACTGCAGACATACATGAGAGAAGTTCCACGCCTAGCCCTGGGCAGCCGCCACAGCACTGCAGCCGGTGTCTTTTTCTGGAGTATCCTTTTCAGCCTCAAACTGAGGCTGTACCTGGAAAATCCTATGGACAGAGGAGCCTGGTAAGCTGCAGTCCATGGGATCACTAAGAGTTGGACACAACTGAGCGACTTCACTTTCACTTTTCACTTTCCTACTTTGGAGAAGGCAATGGCAACCCACTCCAGTGTTCTTGCCTGGAGTCCCAGGTACGGGGGAGCCTGGTGGGCTGCCATCTATGGGGTTGCACAGAGTCGGACACAACTGAAGCGACTTAGCAGCAGCAGCAGCAGCAGCACACAAGTATCTTTCGGAGAGCTCACATTTATAGAAATCTCATCACAAGGATCCTTACATCTCTGGATGATGGTTTTCATGTGACTTTTTTTCAAAGCCCCCAGCCTACATCTACTTCAGACTTCCATTCGTCACTTCTAAGCTTCTCTGCAGATGCCTGAAAGGCCTCCGCAGCCTTCCCTCGGCCAAAGGGCCGAGGCTGCTGGCCTAGTTAGAACCACAACGAGGAAGCCATGACTTCCAGCCACGCAGCCCGCATCGGAAGAGCTATTTATCTTTTTTAAAAACTAAAAACATTTTGTTTATTTGGCTGCATCAGGTCTTAGTTGTGGCTCAAGAGGCTTTCATTACATCCTATGGGATCTTCTGTTGCAGCACATAGGCTTCAGTAGTTGCAGCGTGGGCTCAGTTGCTCTCAGAACATGGGATCTTAGTTCCTTGACCAGGGATTGAACCCATGTCACCTGAATTGCAAGGCAGATTCTTAGCCACTGGACCACCAGGGAAGTCCTGGGAGAAGTCTTTTTAAGGTAATAAATATGAATCCAAAAGCTTGCTCCTTTGGACCACCAGAATTTGTTAGTAATACCTGATGTGGCCCCTGATACAGTTAACTTTAGGCAGGTTGATAAGGAGTCTAAGGCCCCCTTAAGAAGGAGGTGTAATGTACATTTTTTGTCTTAGTCAGGTAGGCTCCATGTTAAGGACTAAACAACAGCAATGTATCTTTCTTGAGGACATGAATCCTGTTCCTTCTGGCTAATCTGTACTGATGTTATCTCAAGATGTGTGTTGCAGGAGAGGGTCTGGTGAGACCTTTATGACCTTGAGATATTCTTTTGATCTATTACTAGTAACCAATTGAAAACGTATATAATGCTCTGCTTAAATCAACCATGGTGGGTACCTTTCTACCCCCTTCTGGTGTCTATGTCCGAAGCTTTCTCTGTCCTTTCACTTTAATAAGATCTCTGCTGCACAAAGCTGTGAGTGACTGAGTGCGTTTTTGGTTCCGGAGTGAAATCTTCTCCTTTGGAAGTCATGAACCTGACACTGACCCCCATAAGCTATCGCCCCTTTCAGTGTGGCTGTAGAGAGTTCTTTGTTGTTGTTTTAGTCTCTAAGTTGTGTCTTACTCTTTCGCGACCCCAGGAACTGTAGGTCAGCAGGCTCCTCTGTCCATGGGGTTTTCCAGGCAAGAATACTGGAGTGGGTTGCCATTGCCTTCTTCAGGCTATCTTCCCAACCCAGGGATCGAACCTGTTGTCTCCCGCATCAGCAGGCAGATTCTTTACCACTGAACCGCTAGGGAAACACAAAGAGTCCTTTATTTTGTGTCCTTTCCAGTAGACAAAATCTCCAGGTAGTAACCTGTGGTCCTTAAGGTCTTTGTCTCCCAGGTGCTCACTGTGAAAATAGTTACTAGTTTTTCATTTTCTTGTAATTGCTTTAATGAGCCCTTGACGGTAATGTATCACCTTTAAGTAATACTGGCTCATACATGCCTTCATCTAAGCACGTGGATTGCCCAGTGATTATTTCTAAAGGAGACAATTGATGTTTTACCGAAAAGAGTGGACCTGAGTTTGAGAGGAACCAAAGGGAGAGCTTTTGGCCATGAAAGTCTGTGAGAGTTTTGACAATTGAGTTTTGATGGTATTGTTAGTTCTTTCCACCAGTCCTGAAGTTTGGGGAATATAAGTACACCGAACATGCTGTATCACTGGCCAAGTACTAGAAATGGATTTAATTATTTGTTAGGTGAAGTGAGTCCTTCAGTCACTCTGCAACTCAGAAGGGATCCCCCAAACAGGAAATAGTTTTTCCAATAGCAGTTTCTGTGTGTGTGCTCAGTTGCTCAGTTGTGTCCAACTCTCTGTGACCCTGTGGACTGTAGCCTGCCAGGCTCCTCTGTCCTTGGGATTGTCAAGGCAAGAATGCTGGAGTGGGTTGCCCAGGGATAGAACTCACAGCTCTTGCATTGCAGGTGGATTCTTTACCGCTGAGCCACCAGGGAAGCCCCCGATAGCAGCTCATCATCTGTTTAATCTGTTGCTCTTGTTCAGGGAAGAGTGTCAATCAGTGTGAAGACACAGATCATTACCAAAATATTTGTATCCTTCAGATGGTGGCATTTGGACAAAATCCAATTGCCGTAACTCAAGAGGTCTTTAGGAAGGGGAAGGTGATCTTGTGACTCATGGAGTGGTTTTCTGAGATTATTCTTAGGGCAACTAGTGCATTGAGTATGTATCCTGTGGGCTACTGTAGGGACGGGCTTCCACATACACTGTTTCCCCCATAAAATTATTATTTTTTTTGAGAAGGAAATAAAGTTTATTAGAGTGGGAGATGCTGCTAGAACAGCAGGCCAGCTCAAGGGAGAACTGACCTGTTTCCCCCATGAAATTATTTCTTCAGGAGCCAAACGGGCCGGGGAAGATACATGCTAGAGTGAGAGTAACTGAGCTCCTATAGGCACTACAAGTCTCTTACTTGGTCTAAGCCATACTTGTGAGGTGGGATCAAAGAATCAACCTTTCTTTTTCTATATTTAGTTTTCATCATCTGGTACTAAGTTTTTTTTTTTATTTAAAATTTTCTCTCTTTTTTTTTTTTTTGTTTTTACTTTTTGGCTGTGCTGGGTCTTCACTGCTGCCTTTGGAGTTTCTCTAGTTGCTCTGGCAGAAGCTACTTTCTAACTGCAGTGCACAGGCTTCTCATTTTGGTGGCTCCTCTTGTTGTGGAGCGCGGGCTCTTGGTGTGTGGGCTCAGGAGTTCCGTGCACAGGCTTAGTTGCCCCACAGCAGGTGGAATCTTCCGGGATCAGGGACCAAACCCATGTTCCCAGCATTGGCAGGTGGATTCTTTACCACTGGGCCACCAGGGAAGTCCCCGGTACTGAGTTGTGAGCCTGTAGAAGTTTCCTAACAGTTACACTGGGAGTCAGGTTTGAGCAGCAGACATTGTTGCAGCTAGACAGAGATAGAACTTAAAGCACCTCCTTTGGCAGCTAGGTCAGTGAATTCCCTTTAGCCTCTATTGAATCAAATTTGAAATGTCCAGGTATTTTATTTTATATTTTTTAATAAAAAAATTGTATTTACTTAGAAGCATTCAGGATGTCAACAAAACAGCTGCAACTTTTTTCTTTTTCTTTTTCTGCAATTACAGAGTGGTATTCAGTTAACAGAACAACAATTATTCGTATAAGCTGCATCAGAGCCAACTGAAGATGAAAAAACTACCATCCCCATATATAACTAATTTGTGCTGTGCACCAACATGAACCTGCTTTAAATTTCCATGCCAATTTACAACCCCCATACTGTACCAGGCAAGGTTAGTGGCTACTGACAATACCACCAGGACAGGGCTATCTAAAGACACATTCGGTAGTGTGTTAACTATACAAAAAAAGACACTGTACAGTTTAAAAACAAATCTTACACAGCCTTACATTTCAATTTTTTTTTCTTTAAAAGGAGTGAGTTGTGTACAGGGGGGTTAAATGCTTTATAGACAAGAAAAAAAACTGTGCTAGAACCAACTTATTCATCATCATCATCTTCTTCTTCCTCCTCATCCTCTCCATCTTCCTCCTCTTCCTTCTTTTTCTTGCTTTTTTCAGCCTTGTCAACTCCCTTTTTTGCTGCATCAGGCTTCCCTTTAGCTCGGTATGCAGCAATATCCTTTTGATACTTTTCCTTCAGCTTAGCAGCCTTCTTCTTATAAGGCTGCTTGTCGTCCGCAGCAGTGTTATTCCACATCTCTCCCAGTTTCTTTGCAACATCGCCAATGGACAGGCCAGGATGTTCGCCTTTGATTTTTGGACGATACTCAGAACAAAACAAGAAAAAGGCCGAAGGAGGCCTCTTGGGTGCATTGGGATCCTTGAACTTCTTTTTTGTTTCCCCTTTAGGAGGGATATAAGTTTTCATTTCTCTTTCATAACGGGCCTTGTCTGCCTTTGCCATGTCTTCAAATTTTCCTTTCTCTTTAGCAGACATGGTCTTCCACCTCTCTGAGCACTTCTTAGAAAACTCTGAGAAGTTGACTGAAGCATCCGGGTGCTTCTTCTTGTGCTCCTCCCGGCAAGTTTGCACAAAGAATGCATATGATGACATTTTGCCTCTTGGCTTCTTAGGATCTCCTTTGCCCATGTTTAATTATTTTTCTTCAAAAGTGAGAGCGACACGATGAAATCACAATCCCCGAAAACCGGGGTTTCTGTTTGTGCAGAGGGGCGAAAGCAGCCAAGATTTGAACTTCTCAACCACATACGGTTGCATTACACTTTAGATCTCTGGAAAGGCAGGGCTTTTCTGCAAATTATTGTTTGAATCTTCTCTTCCATCTTTGGAGATAAACATTGGGGTGTTTCTGTTGTTCATGAAGGTGATGGCTTGTGGGGCTAAATAGAAGGTGACCACCAATCCATACCTATCACTTTGTCTCTCAGTGAATTCTTTATGAGATGAGACATCAAGAATCTGAGCTTCATTAGGTTCTGAAACCAGGTACCAGAGGGTTTGGGCTGGGTTCCCAGATATTTTAATAATTTCTAGTTGTTTAGGTAATTGTATACAGTCTAATAAAATTCTGACACTAGCTTCTCATTCTTTATGGGTTGGCCTGAGGAAGTAAGAAGTACCCTTCTCTTTCAGAGGATTCCAAAATCAAGAGCTACTCCTAAAGCAGAGTAGCTGTTAATGTAAATACTTGCTACTTAATCCTTAGCTAGCTGATAAGGTCTGTATAAAGCAATTAATGCAGCCTGTTGTGCCAGTTTTGAGCTTGGTAAATAAGAGCTTTCAATTATGTCCACCGTGGATATTATTGCATATCCAGCTAGATAATGTCCCTGTACATCCTTTAAGTAAAATCCATCTGTTAAAGAAAATTAAGTTAGCAGTATCAGTAGGAATTTCTTGTTAAGTCATCTTGTAAGAAGGTAATGAGTTAGCATAATACAGTCATGGTCATTATCATCCTGGGTTGCTGGAAGTAAAGTTGCATGGTCAAGATTACTACATTGAGCCACAATAATATTAGGTAAAGAAAGCAACCATACCTCGTGAGAGGAAGTTGACTCACAGAATAATGCCAAGTGTGATGAGAATTCAAGAGGTTCAACTGAGTGGAGATAGTCAAAAGAGATGCTATCCTAAGTTCTTCACTAGCTTTGCACAAGAAAGCGGTCATTGAAATGACTCCCCCCTAAAGAGTGGGAGGCCTTTTACTACTGAAACTAGCTGCTGACTATAATATCCTGTGGATTGATGCTAGTCACTGCGGTCAGAGTTAACATCCCTAGAGTGTTTCCCTTATCTTCATGCCCAGAAAAGATAAAAATGATAACTTATAGTTCAGTTCAGTTCAGTCACTCAGTTGTGTCTCTTTGCAACCCCATGAGTCACAGCACGCCAGCCTTCCCTGTCCATCACCAACTCCTGGAGTTCACTCAAACTCATGTCCATTGAGTCGGTGATGCCATCCAGCCATCTCATCCTCTGTCATCCCCTTCTCTTCCAAATCCCTCCCAGCATCAGGGTCTTTTCAAATGAGTCAACTCTTCGCATGAGGTGGCCAAAGTATTGGAGTTTCAGCTTCAGCATCAGTCCTTCCAGGATGGCCTTATTCTCGTGCCAANGGTGATGCCATCCAGCCATCTCATCCTCTGTCATCCCCTTCTCTTCCAAATCCCTCCCAGCATCAGGGTCTTTTCAAATGAGTCAACTCTTCGCATGAGGTGGCCAAAGTATTGGAGTTTCAGCTTCAGCATCAGTCCTTCCAGGATGGCCTTATTCTCGTGCCAATTCAGATTTTACTACATAGCCTTTTCTTCTGTTGTGCATTCAGTTAGATCTGGCCTGTTCAGTTCAGTTGCTCAGTCATATCCGACTGTGTGACTCCGTGGACTGCAGCATGCCAAGCCTCTCTATCCATCACCAACTCCCAGAGTTTACTCAAACTCAAGTCCATCGAGTCAGTGATGCCATCCAGCCATCTCATCCTCTGTCATCCCCTTCTCCTCTCACCTTCAATTTTTCCCAGCATCAGGGTCTTTTCAAATGAGTCAGTTCTTTGCATCAGGTGGCCAACATATTGGAGTTTCAGCTTCAACATCAGTCCTTCCAATGAATATTCAGGACTGATTTCCTTTAGGATGGACTGGTTAGATCTCCTTGCAGTCCAAGGGACTCTCAAGAGTCTTCTCCAACACCACAGTTCAAAAGCATCAATTCTTTGGCGCTCAGCTTTCTTTACAGTCCAACTCTCACATCCATACATGACTACAGGAAAACCATAGCCTTGACTGGGTGGACCCTTGTTGGCAAAGTAATGTCTCTGCTTCTTAATATGCTATCTAGATTGGTCATAACTTTTCTTCCAAGGAGTAAGTGTCTTTTAATTTCATGGTTGCAGTCACCATCTGCAGTGATTTTGGAGCTCCCCAAAATAAAGTCTGTCACTGTTTCCATTGTTTCCCCATCTATTTGCCATGAAGTGATGGGACCAGATGCCATGATCTTCGTTTTCTGAATGTTGAGCTTTAAGCCAACATTTTTACTGTCCTCTTTCACTTTCATCAAGAGTCTCTTTTGTTCTTCTTGACTTTCTGCCAAAAGGGTGGTGTCATCTGCATATCTGAGGTTACTGATATTGTTCCAGGCAGTCTTGATTCCAGCTTGTAATGGCATCCCACTCCAGTACTCTTGCCTGGAAAATCCCATGGACGGAGGGGCCTGGTAGGCTGCAGCCCATGAGGTCGCTAGGAGTCGGACACGACTGAGCGACTTCACTTTCACTTCACTTTCATTNATATTGTTCCAGGCAGTCTTGATTCCAGCTTGTAATGGCATCCCACTCCAGTACTCTTGCCTGGAAAATCCCATGGACGGAGGGGCCTGGTAGGCTGCAGCCCATGAGGTCGCTAGGAGTCGGACACGACTGAGCGACTTCACTTTCACTTCACTTTCATTCATTGGAGAAGAAAATGGCAACCCACTCCAGTATTCTTGCCTGGAGAATCCCAGGGATGGGGGAGCCTGGTGGGCTGCCGTATATGGGATCGCACAGAGTCGGACACGACTGACATGACTTAGCAGCAGTAGCAGCAGCAGCACTCTGCATATAAGTTAAATAAGCAGGGTGACAATCCTTGGCTTACTCCATTCCCAATTTGGAACCAGTCTGTTGTTCCATGTCCAGTTCTAACTGTTGCTTCCTGACCTTCATACAAGTTTCTCAAGAGGCAGGTCAGGTGGTCTGGAATTCCTATCTCTTTCAGAATTTTCCACAGTTTATTGTGATCCACAGAGTCAAAGGCTTTGGTATAGTCAATAAAGCAGAAATAGATATTTTTCTGGAATTCTCTTGCTTTTTTGATGATCCAGTGGATGTTGGCAATTTGATCTCTGTTTCCTCTGCCTTTTCTAAATCTAGCTTGAACATCTGGAAGTTCAGAGTTCACGTACGATTGAAGCCTGGCTTGGAGAATTTTGAGCATTACTTTACTAGCGTGTGAGATGAGTGCAATTGTGCGGTAGTTTGAGCATTCTTTGGCGTTGCCTTTCTTGGGGACTGGAGCAAAAGCTGACCTTTTTGAGTCCTGCAGCTACTGCTGAGTTTTCCAAATTTGTTGGTATATTGAGTGCAGCCTTATCACAGCATCACCTTTTAGGATTTGAAACAGCTCAGTTGGAATTCCATCACTTCCACTAGCTTTGTTCGTAGTGACGTTTCCTAAGGCCTACTTGGCTTTGCGTTCCAGGATGTCTGGCTCTAGGTGAGTGATCATAGCATCGTGATTATCTGGGTCATGAAGATATTTTTTGTACAGTTCTTCTGTGTATTCTTGCCACCTCTTCTTAATATCTTCTGCTTCTGTTAGGTCCATACCTTATCTGTCCTTTATTGAGCCCATCTTTGGATGAAATATTCCCTTGGTATCTCTAATTTTCTTGAAGAGATCTCTACTCTTTCCCACTCTACTGTTTTCCTCTATTTCTTTGCACTGATCACTGAGGAAGGCTTTCTTATTTCTCCTTGCTAGTCTTTGGAACTCTGCATTCAAATGGGTATATCTTTCCTTTTATCCTTTGTGTTGTTTTTTTTTTTTTTTTTTNTACTTTAAACAAAAGAGAGATTAACCTAGCATGGCAAAGTAGTAGTGGTTACATGGTTTATTAAAGCTGGATTATAGGCAGATAAAAGATTCATGACATATTTTCTCTATTTCTGCAAAGACGTCCAACTTTTTGTACTAATTAATAAATCACTCTCAAAAACAGCCCAATACATACAATTGACAAGTTTATTATCAAGAAACTTCAGGTTTTTTAAAAGATTGCATTGGCTTTACAAGGCTGAAAGAGGATCATCCAGGACAGGACAAATATAAACAAGGATAATTAAAATATTAAATACTATCTAAATTAATAAAAGACCCTAATTCAAATTTTAATTATAATCTTTGTGTCTTGTTAGAAGCAGCTGTACAGTTACCCTTCATGAAATTCACCTCACCAACTCATGAAGACCACAAAGGCTCACTACAAACTCAATTATATAATTTACAGTAATCAATGAGTTTTTGCAGTTAATCACACACTATCACAGAAAGCCCAAAATCTTCTATACAGGGATTTGTTTCTTTAAAATGTATCTCAAGCATCTTTTAAAGTGCGAGCTACAAGTATGCTATATTCTTAAAGAAAAAAGCTTCCAAAGGAAGTATGAGACAGCTATCCGACACTGTCAAGAGTGGTTATATAACTAACCGAAGAATCCAGCAGTACCCTGCTAACTCTGTTTTAGCGTGGCAGTCTTCTCCTTTGTAGTTGGCGTCTCAGCTCTTACTACACTTCCAGCCGGACATGTATTCCATTGCTTTGGATACAAGACTTTCATCTTTTTTTGGTGTTTGTCTGTCAGAAATCACCTGATAGTCACTAGTAGAAGCTTTGTATGCTGTAGCAAGAGGTCTCATGGTAGAAATCCTTGGAGCACTTCCAGGTTGGGTTTTGATTGGTGGTGTGAAGGCAAGAGATGGAGATAACAAAGCACACCTGTCAGTGTTTTCCATGACGCTTTTATCTATGCATGGTTTTACATCAGTCATGACAGATTCTCCAAAAATTCTTCCATCTTTGCTTAAAGCTTTCTGGGCCTGCAGTTTAGATTGATAACGAATATGCATCCAATTTCCCGTGTTAGACATCACATGTTTTAAGATGTTCCCATATTGTGCAAATTGTGATAGTATATAGGAAGCAGATGCCTGAGGAAACCCGAACACAGTCACCCAAGTGTCATCAAGGTGATCTTCAGATGTCAGAGAATCTCCTTGAGTATAAAAAGGATCCAACTGGGCAGGAGATAATGTTGTCTTTTGGGGTTGACCAATGTTTGCTGGACTAAACATACTTTGCCCTGTTCCAGGAGTAGTTGTCACAACTCCAACGAGAGGACTCTGCATTACTGAAATGTTTGCCTTTCTTCTTGAAGTTAAAGGTATTGATCCAAGTCCTGGGCTGGAAATGTCATCGTATATGCTTCTAACTGGCGGCGCTCCACTTTCATCTTTATGAGCTGGCACAACTGGCTGTGGTGGTGAGCCACCTGCAAGTAAAGGTGATCTCATTTCCATTACTCCTATAGAAGGGCCACTAATTGATCGAGGTTGTGGAGCTGGCAAATCCCCCATTAAAAATCCGGGTAAGAATTGGGCATTAACCCCTGGCTTTGGAGACATGGGTGAACCCAGCATCATTGGTTCAGGTCCCAACGTGGGCGTCTGGGGTTCCACGGCAAAGGCTGCCATCACAGCAGCAGCGGTACTCACCCACGGACCTTCCTGATTTTCAAAAATGGCCTATCCTTTGTTTTTTGCATCTCTTCTTTTCACAGCTATTTGTAAAGTCTCCTCAGACAGCCATTTTGCTTGTTTGCATTTCTTTTCCATGGGGATGGTCTTGATCCCTGTCTGCTGTACAGTGTCACAAATCTCCATCCATATAGTTCATCAGGCACTCTGTCTATCAGATCTAATCCCTTGAATCTATTTCTCACTTCCTTATAATCATAAGGGATTTGATTTAGGTCATACCTGAATGGTCTAGTGGTTTTCCCTACTTTCTTCAGTTTAAGTCTGAATTTGGCAATAAGGAGTTCATGATCTGAGCCACAGTCAGCTCCTGGTCTTGTTTTTGTGGACTGTATAGAGCTTCTCTATCTTTGGCTGCAAAGAATATAATCAATTTGATTTCAGTATTGACCATCTGGTGATGTCCATGTGTAGAGTCTTCTCTTGTGCTGTTGGAAGAGTGTGTTTACTATGACCAGTGTGTTCTCTTGGCAAAACTCTATTAGCCTTTGCCCTGCTTCATTCTGTACTCCGAGGCCAAATTTGCCTGTTACCCCAGGTGTTTCTTGACTTCCTACTTTTGCATCCCAGTGCCCTATAATGAAAAGGCCATCTTTTTATGCTGTTAGTTCTAGAAGGTCTTGTAGGTCCTCATAGAACTGTTCAACTTCAGCTTCTTCAGCATTACAGGTCGGGGCATAGACTTGAATTACCATGATATTGAATGGTTTGCCTTGTAAATGAACAGAGATCATTCTGTCATTTTTGAGATTGCATCCAAGTACTGCGTTTTGGACTCTTCTGTTGACTATGATGGCTACTCCATTTCTTGTAAGGGATTCTTGTCCACAATAGTAGATGTAATGGTCATCTGAGTGTAATTCACCCATTCCAGTCCATTTTAGTTCACTGATTCCTAAAGTGTCAACGATCACTCTTGTCATCTCCTGTTTGACCTCTTCCAGTTTGCCTTGCTTCATGGACCTAACATTCCAGGTTCCTATGCATTGTTGCTCTTTACAGCATCAGACTACTTCCATCACCAGTCACATCCACACTTGGGTGTTGTTTTTTCTTTGGCTCCCTATCTTCATTCTTTCTGGAGTTATTTATCCACTGATCTCCAGTAGCATATTGCACACCTACTGACCCGGGGAGTTAATCTGTCAGTGTCCTATCTTTTTGCCTTTTCATACTGTTCATGGGATTCTCAAGGCAAGAATACTGAAGTGGTTTTCCATTCCCTTCTCCAGTGGACCACATTCTGTCAGACCTCTCCACCATGACCCGTCTGTCTTGGGTGGCCCTACATGGCTTGGCTTATAGTTTCATTGAGTTAGACAATGCTGTGGTCCATATGATCAGATTGGTTAGTTTTCTGTGATTGTGGTTTTCAGTCTGTCTGCCCTTTGATGGAGAAGGATGAGGCTTATCGAAGCTTCCTGATGGGAGAGACTGACTGAGGGGGAAACTGGGTCTTGTTCTGATGGGTGGGGCCATAGTCAGTAAATCTTTAATCCAATTTTCTATTGATGGGTGGAGCTGTGTTCCCTCCCTGCTATTTACCTTGGGCCAAACTGGTGGACAGAGAAGGCGATGGCACCCCACTCCAGTACTCTTGCCTAGAAAATCCCATGGATGGAGGAGCCTGGAAGGCTGAAGTCCAAAGAGTCAGACTTGACTGAGTGACTTCACTTTCACTTTTCACTTTCCTGCATTGGAGAAGGAAATGGCAACCCACCCCAGTGTTCTTGCCTGGAGAATCCCAGGGACGGGGGAGCCTGGTGGGCTGCCGTCTATGGGGTCGCACAGAGTTGGACACGACTGAAGCGACTTAGCAGCAGCAGCAGCAGCAAACTGGTGGAGGTAGTGAAGATAATGGCGACTTCCTTCAAAAGATCCTGTGCAAGTACTGCTACACTCAGTACCCCAACCCTGCAGCAGGCCACCACCGACCCATGCCTCCACTGGATATGTGGATGCTCCTGGGCAGGTCTGGGTCAGTCTCTTGTGGGGTCACTGCTCCTTTCTCCTGGGTCCTGATGCACATAATGTTCTGTTTGTGCCCTCCAAGAGTCTATTTCCCAGTCCTGTGTAAGTTCTGGTAGTTCTTCTGCTGCTGCTGCTAAGTTGCTTCAGTCATGTCCGACTGTGCGACCCCATAGATGGCAGCCCACCAGGCTCCCCCATCCCTGGGATTCTCCAGGCAAGAATACTGGAGTGGGTTGCCATTTCCTTTTCCAACGCATGAAAGTGAAGTCGCTCAGTGGTGTCTGACTCTTAGCGACGCCATGGACTGCAGCCTACCAGGCTTCTCAGTCCATGGGATTTTCCAGGCAAGAGTACTGGAGTGGGGTGCCATTGCCTTCTCCAATGCATGAAAGTAACAAGTGAAAGTTAAGTCGCTCAGTCATGTCCGACTCTTAGCAACCGCACGGACTACAGCCTACCAGGCTCCCCTGTCCATGGAAGTTTCCTGGCAAGAGTGCTGGAGTGGGTTGCCATTGCCTTCTCCTCTGGCAGCTCTTTGGTGGGGTTAATGGTGGCCTCCTCCAAGAGGGCTTATGCCATACCCAGGTCTGCTGCACCTAGAGCCCCTGTCCCTGCGGCAGTCCACTGCTGACTGGTACCTCCACAGGAGACACTCACACACAGTTCTGTCTCAGTCTCTGTGGGGTCCCTGGGTCCTGGTGTGCACAAGGTTTGTTTGAGCCCTCTGAGCATCTCTGGTGGGGATGGGGTGTGATTCTAAACGTGAATTCACCCCTCCTACCGTCTTGCTGGGACTTCTCCTTTGTCTTTGGATGTGGGTATCTCCTCATAGCTGCCCCAGCACCATGCAGGCGTTAGACTTTAGACGTTAGTTCAAGTCTAACTGGTCCATTAGACTTAAGTAACACATAGAGGAATTGGGGCATGAGGGACAAATTAGATATCCAATTCCTGCAACATGCAATCAGACCTGGAAATTGTCTCATCTGTTTTTTTTCCCCTAAATTTAAAAACAGTTATATTTGGCTGTGCTGCGTCTTTGCTGCTGTGTGCAGGCTTTTTCGAGTTGCAGTTAGTGGGGGCTACTCTCTAGTTGCGGCGCTAGGGCTTCTCATTGCAATGGCTGCTCTTATTGCAGAATCAAACCTGTGTCCCCTACACTAGTAGGCAGATTCTGAACCACTGAACCACCAGGGAAGTCCCTTTTAGCTGCTGCTTTGTTCTGGGAAGCAAGAAAGCCAGGATTTCCTTAATTTTTTGAGAGTCAGTTAACAGTTCTTCTTTGGACACCTTATGTCCCTTAGAGGCTAACTCTTGTACCAGATGCACAGTTTCTCTGTTCAGTTCTACACCACAAAAGCAAATCATCTACATATTCAGTTAAAACAATCATTAGGAAAGTGTCCATCAGCCCAATCAGCTTTAAGTATTTGAGAAAAATAAGTAGGGCTTTCAGTATATCCTTGTGGCATCTAGGTGTTCAGATGGTCTCCCTATGTAAAGTCAAAAAGACGTTGGCTTTTCTTCTACACCAGAATACTCAAGAACACACTGCATAGGTCTCTTACTGCAAAATAACAGGTGTCTACTGGAATGGCTGAGAGTAAGGTGTGAGGATTAGGAACCACAGGGTGGTGAAGAATCACAATGTTATTTATAGCTCTCATGTCCTGTTGCATTTGACTTTCTTGCCAGCAAAATGGGGGTACTGCAAGGACTAGTATGAAGAATCGTAAGTTCATTCTCAAGGAATTTCTGAATAACAAGAATGCCTCTGGTCTAAATAGGTTTTGTCGGGACTTCCCCAGTGGCTAAGCTTGCACTCACAGTGTAAGGGGCCCAGGTTCCATCCCTGGTCAGGGAACTAGATTTCTGTATGCCTAAACAAAGACCCAGTGCAGGCAAGTAAATAAATATTTAGGAAAAAAGCTAAATAGTTATTGCCAAATACTGGGTAGAGGCTTGGGATTGTCAGTAATTGTTGTTGTTATTTTTCAGTTGCTTTTTATTTATTTTTTGCTCTGCTGAGCAGCATGTGAGACCCTAGTTCCCCCACCAGGCATCAAACTCGTGCCTCTTGAAGTGAAAGTAAGGCGTCCTAACCACTGGACCGCCAGGGAAGCCCCATCAGTAGTTATTCTAATTGAAGTGGCTAACTTGATTTTTCCAAATTCTGAGGAAGACAATGACCATAATTCCTCAGGCACTTGTAACTGAGTCATCCATTTCCCCTTATCTGTCTGAGCTTATGTTTTCCCAGCCATCAGTTTCTTGGTCATTATGTTCTGGTCTGCATTGAAGTTTTCAACTCTAAAATCACTTCACGCTTCAGGTAGTATGGGCATTACATGCCTCTATGAGGGCTCATCCTATCAAATGAATTGGAGCACATCTCACCAAAAGGAACACGTGTCTTCCTGAGATAGTTCTAACTAGAATATTATTGTTTCTGATTTAAAAACTCGCATAGGTAAATTAGAAACACCTGCCATTTGAATTGACTGTTTACTCTGAGGGAGAGGGCAGAGAATGAGGGTAGGGCTGAGAATGGATAAGTTTGCCCCCATGTCTACAAGGGCCTTAGAATTTAGAAGTTGCCCCTCTGAATGTTATTTCGGTTTCCCCTGAGGTGTTTGTGAGGAGAGGGAATACCTTCTCATAGTCCTGAGAACACCCCTGTTCCTTATTGAAATCATCATGTCCTGAATCTAATTTAAATCTGTGGTAGTCTTTTTAAATTTTATTTTATTTTTGGCCTTGCCACACACTATGTGGGATCTTAGTTCCCTGACTAAGAATTGAACCCTGAGCCCCCTGCATTGGAAGCTTGTAGTCTTAACCACTGGACTGCCAGGGAAGTCGCACATGGCAGTCTCTCTTAAAATGTCCAGGTTTTTTGCATTAAAACCAGATGTAAAAAAAAAAAAAAACAAAACACAAAAAACAGATGTGGTATACACAATGGAGTATTACTCAGCCATTAAAAAGAATACATTTGAATCAGTTCTAATGAGGTGAATGAAACTGGAGCCTATTATACCGAGTGAAGTAAGCCAGAAAGAAAAACACCAATACAGTATACTAACACATATATATGGAATTTAGAAAGATGGTAATGATAACCCTGTATACGAGACAGCAAAAGAGACACAGATGTATAAAACAGTCTTTTGGACTCTGTGGGTGAGGGAGAGGGTGGGATGATTTGTGGCATTGAAACATGTATACTATCATGTAAGAACGAATCGCCAGTCTACGTTCAATACAGGATACAGGATGCTTGGGGCTGGTGAATGGGGAGGATCCAGAGAGATGATATGGGGTGGGAGGTGGGAGGGGGGCTCAGGATTGGGAACTAATGTACACCCGTGGCTGATTCATGTCAATGTATGGCAAAACCAATAAAGTATTGTAAAGCAAAATAAAGTTAAAAAAACAAAAAAACAACAAAAAAACCCCAGATGTGATTCTTTTTTTTTTTTTTTTAATAAACATTTATTTATTTTAGTTGGGGGCTAATTACTTTACAATATTGTAGTTGTTTTGCCATACATTGACATGGATCTGCCACGGGTATACATGTGTTCCCCATCCTGAACCCCCCTCCCATCTCCCTCCCCATCCCATCGCTCTGGGTCATCCCAGTGCACCAGCCCCGAGCATCCTGTCTCATGCATTGACCTGGACTGGTGATCCGTTTCATATATGATAATATACATGTTTCAGTGCTAGTCTCCCAAATCATCCCACCCTTGCCCTCTCCCACAGAGTCCAAAAGACTGTTCTATACATCTGTGTCTCNCCCTCCCTCCCATCCCATCCCTCTGGGTCATCCCAGTGCACCAGCCCCAAGCATCCTGCATCATGCATGGAACCTGGACTGGTGATTCGTTTCATATATGATATTATACATGTTTCAATGCCATTCTCCCGAATCGTCCCACCCTCTCCCTCTCCCACAGAGTCCAAAAGACTGTTCTATACATCTGTGTCTCTTTTGCTGTCTCACATACAGGGTTGTCGTTACCATCTTTCTAAATTCCATATATATGCGTTAGTATACTGTATTGGTGTTTTTCTTTCTGGCTTACTTCACTCTGTATAATAGGCTCCAGTTTCATCCACCTCATTAGAACTGATTCAAATGTATTCTTTTTAATGGCTGAGTAATACTCCATTGTGTATATATACCACAGCTTTCTTACCCATTCATCTGCTGATGAACATCCCCAGTATGTGGTTATGGGTACAGAGCCCCAGGATCCAGTGGAAGTGTCCTCTGGCAGTTTCCTGGGTCCACAACCATTTTCAAACATGACTCTAATATGTCTTACCCTTCTTCATCTACTACTACAATCTCCATATATCCAGCTCTGTTGAGAACTCAATAAATATGAAATATCAGGGAATATTACTGGATGCCCTTCCAACACCAATACATAAGAACTTTCCAACTCATACGACAACCTTCTGCCATTAAGTATTTTCTTTTACTTCCCTATAGCTTTTAAAACAGTTGATTTTCCTCCTTAAAAACTTCTCCCCCAGCTTCTACAACACCAAACCTTGGATATTTCCATCACTGTGGTTCAGCATGGAATCCACTACATGTTCCTTCCTACTGATTTACATATTACAAGCCAATCAATCTTTCTCTCCTCTTTGAAAACCCCTGAGACCATCCCATATTGATTAGACCTGCCACTGACTGCACAGTATTTATACCATTTTCATCAATAACCGAATATGGTTCAGCTCTGTGGCATCTTTCATAATGTAGCCTTATATTTTAGTTAATCTTTATACTCTTCTTAAAGAGAAACATACTCTTCTGAGAGGACAAAGCTGACAATTTGGAATACAATCTGAGGGTCCTCTCCCTTGTCCTTTCAGTGACAGGCATCATCAATTCAGTGAAGAATGTATTGTTAGAGCAGAGTAAAGGGGCAAAAAAGTACTGTTTTGGTTTTTAATTTAGAAATCAACGTTTGAAACTTGTGGTAGAGATAGTAGTTTGAGAGCAAAGGATTTGAGTTCCAAGAGTATGGTCTTTTTCTGTTTTAAAACCCAAGGTGACTCAGAGTACAAAGTCTTTGCTAAACAAAAGGCATGGAGTGTAGGACCAGCCTGGAGAAGAGACTGCAATGCCCTGAGCTGGACTAAACAGAGTCAGAGGAGGAGAAGAGCTTTTGCAGGGAGTGAGAAATGAGTATGGGGCCTTGCTTTCCCTTTCCAGTTGGATGAAACTCTTGCAAGAAGTCTCCCTATGTCCTCCTCTGTAGTTTGAGTATATACGTGCCACAGTGGCTCTTGAAGATTGAGACATCTAGGCAGAAGGACCTAAGGAAGACTTGGGGGCCTCCATGCACTCTAGCATGGCACCAGAAGCCACTCTAGTTCTTGGCTAGCTACTCCTAACCATTCAAGCATAGGAGTAGCTGAAAGAAAAATGGCGGGACTTCAGTATTCCCAGTTTGGATAAGGACAAAGTGAGTGACCAGCAGAAACCATTGACCAGAGGCCAGATGGAAATGTCCTGGCAGGTGCCAATAAGAACAAATGTTAATGATATTCAGGGACAAGGGAGATCAGGTCCACATTGGCTCCTCTGCTAAAGCTCTTCCACCAACCTTGCTGCTTACTAAGCCCGCTGGAACTTAGCTATCACTCCAAAGAAAAGGACAGAGTGGGAAAGCTTTGAAATGACCAAGAAAACCCTGGGTAGTCTGAATTCATGCAAAACTAACTGTAGTTAAGTTTCTTTGACCAAGCAGGGTGAAAGATAGAGAGAGCAGTTATAGGAAAGAGATTTGTAAGGCTGCAATAAATCGGTATAAGTTGCATGCTTTGGGTGCACTTGGGCTTAATTAAGCCTAAAGAACTTTATTAACTACTGTGTAACATCTCTCAAACTAAGACAGGTATTTTCTTTAAATTGTTTTTTTCCCCTTAGAGAGCATCTAGAAGACTTGGTGACACCTGCCAAATAATCTTTGAATGACTGATTCATCCATTAAATAATTTGAAATTTTCGATCAGTGCCTATTTTAAGATGAAAATAACAGCGGCCTGAAGTTCTGCATTTCACACAAAGATGAAGAGGAGAACAGTTAAAAACTAGATGCTTTCACTTTTTCTTATAATCCACTCATTATTCTACTAAAAAACAGACTTCTTGTTTCAGGGAAGTGAGGAGATATAAAGTATGTTTAGTCTTCTACTTTTATGGACACCATAATGCCAACCTTGGAGAAATGAAGGGACCCAATCACAGAGGGTTATCTGACCACTTGTAAGAAAATATCGTTTCTGTTCATCTTCAGAGTCATGCAGTAGAATGTTGTAACACAGATGAGTGGTGGTGAGGGGGAAGCTCATGTAGTCATCACTGGGGGAATAGAGGACAATAGCATTAAAACTGAAACTATAGAACAATTCTATGCATATAGGCTTATAAAAATATCTAAGTTTTGAAAACAAGGCTTTACAGAACCATTTAGATACCCCATTAGTTGGAGCAACATGGATGGACCTACAGATTATCATATTAAATGAAATAAGTTAGAGAAAGACAAATACCATATAATATCACTTAGCTATAGAACCTAAAATACAATGCAAATGAACCTATCTACAAATCAGAAACAGACTCACTGACATTGAGAACAGACTTGTGGTTGCCACGAGGAAGGCTGAAAAGGATGGATAAACAGCAAGGTCCTTCTGCAGAGCACGTGTGTGTGACGGGGCCGGATCCATGAGCTTTGTTTTCTGAATGTTGAGCTTTAAGCCAACTTTTTCACTCTCTTCTTTCACTTTCATCAAGAGGTTCTTTAGTTCTTCTTCGCTTTCTGCCATAATGGTGGTGTCATCTGCATATCTGAGGTTATTGATATTTTTCCTGGCAATCTTGATTCAAGCTTGTGCTTCATCGCTTCTCGGCCTTTTGGCTAAGATCAAGTGTAATATCAAGCTTGTGCTTCATCCAGCCCAGCGTTTCTCATGATGTACTCTGCATATCAGTTAAATAATCAGGGTGACAATATACAGCCTTGACGTACTCCTTTCCCGATTTGGAACCAGTCTGTTTTTCCATGTCCAGTTCTAACTGTTGATTCTTGACATGCATACAGAAGGACAAGATGTTAGAATAATAAAGACGAGACTGATTTTGATGATTACTTGGTTTGTAGGCAGGAGTACCACACTAGGAAAACTTATTATCCCAGACATATGTAGATCAGCTAGGCATATAATTTGAGATTTTATTCATTTGCACAAATTACATTTTATATATACTTCAGAAAATGTGACACAGTGTGTGGGCATATCTCAAACCGCTGACTTTTTAATAGCAGATATAAAAATGTCCAATACAATGGCAATTTAATAAAATGAAATGGTGCAAGGCACTCTCTTCATTGCAAGTAAATGCACCCCCATGAATCTTCACTCTAAGGCCATTTCTTAATTCCCCAAAGTGTTGATTTAATAATAATTACCACCAATAAGAATGTCTGTGGAGTGGAATTGACTATTTTATGATTGAAATCAGTTAGTTTCAACCAGGAGTGCGATACAGCTAGTGTGGTGCAAGACAGAGAGTCTTCCCTTCTCCCAGAGAGATGCTTCGAAATCTCCTGGAGGCATGTTTATTTAAAAATGAATGATCTATATGATAAGTGCAGATTTGATTTTAGTCACAGTACTTAATTCACTTTGAAGATGTAATCACAATTAAAAAGGTGTGGGAATTTTGATTCTTCACATGGAGACAGGCGTTATGAAAGGTGGAGAAACACAAAAGAGCATGTTGTCTAGAGACAGATTAAACACAGACAGGCTGTCTGCTTCTTCACCACCCACACCACACATTCAGCTTCCTGAATGCCCATGTCCCAAATGTCCCACTCACTGCTCTGGACTTTCCCAATCTGAGTGTGAGTGGGTGGGCTGTGAGAGTTCCAGGAAGCAGCCATCCCAGGGGCCCATGCTCTGACTCAGGCTTTCCCTGAGTATCTGGTTCTGTACTCCCAGAATCCCTGGCTTTGCCATCTGGGAACACCTGCCCTCCTCTTCTGACTTCCTTCAAAGTTACAGCACCAGAACAAATAGATTCCTATGGCTTAGACAGGATAGGTTATAGGAACATCTCCAGTGTATCTGCCTGCCTCAAAATGCCATCATGTTCACACATGCGCACACATCCACACATGAAGGCACCCCTCACCAGTACATACACACACACACACACACTGGTCCTATTGAATGACCCAGCTGATCCTGCCTTCCTAGCCATTGCTGATTGGACCAGGGCTGCACAACTGACCCACCTGCACCAATTTCTTCCTCCAGAGAATTTAGAACTGAGACTTGGAGGTACCGGTCATTGTACTGGGAGCTTAGACTGCTAATGAAGGGAACGTTGGGCTAAGACTATCCTGTTTGACCCAGAATGCCTGAAAAAGCAGGGAAAGTCATCCTGGACAGGGAGAGAGAAAGAGGTGGGGAGAGAGAGATTGAACAAAACGCAGCTGGTTTAGGAGAACATGTGGCCCTGGAGGGATGGAAGAGCCCTGCTATGTTTCTGATGGCTTTTCAGGTCTGGGATTCAAAGCCATTCTATGCTCTGTTTTCATTTCTTGGTTTCTGAGATGCCTCTATATTGTTCTAATAAATCCCCCTCATGCATTTTATTTTATTTTATTTTATTTTATTTTATTTTTGCTGTTCATTTTATTTTATTTTTTTTTAATTTTAATTTTAATTTTTTCATCTCAGGTGTACATGAGTTCCCAATCTTGAACCCCCGCCACCCAACCTCCCACTCCACATCAACTCTCTGGATCATCCCCGTGCACCAGTCCCAAGCATCCTGTATCCTGAACTGAATATAGACGGATGCTTCGTTTCCCACACGACAGCACACATGTTTCAGTGCCATTCTCCCAAACCTTCCCCCCCTCTCCCTCTCCCTCAAAGTCCAAAAGTCCATTCCATACATCTGTGTCTCTTTTGCTGTCTTGTATACAGGGTTATCATCACCATGTTTCTAGATTCCATAAATATGAGTTAGTATACTGTATTGGTACCTTTCTTTCTGGCTTACTTCACTCTGTATAATTGGTTCCAGTTTCATCCATCTCATTAGAACTGATTCAAATGTATTCTTTTTAATGGCTGAGTAATACTCCATTGTGTATATGTACCACAGCTTTCTTATCCATTCATCTGTTGATGGACATCTAGGTTGTTTCCACGTCCTGGCTATTATAAACAGTGCTGCTATGAACATTGGGGTACATGTGTCTCTTTCAATTCTGGTTTCCTCGGTGTGTATGCCCAGCAGCGGGATTGCTGGGTCATATGGCAGTTCTATTTGCAATTTTTTAAGGAATCTCCACACTGTTCTCCATAGTGGCTGTACTAGTTTGCATTCCCACCAACAGTGTAAGAGGGTTCCCTTTTCTCCACACCCTCTCCAGCATTTATTGCAAATCAAGACCACAATGAGATACCATTTCACACCAGTCAGAATGGCTGCAATCCCCTCATGCATTTTAGTTTTACTTAAGATAGTTCATATAATTTTCTGCTACTTGCCATCAAAAGTTCTGGCACAAAAAATTAAAATGTTAAATGATTGGTATGAATTTCACCATTTATACTGTACAATACCAGTTTTTAATGCACATATAAGAGCCCCTATCATATGCAAAATCACCACTATTACTCTGTTCATATTTTATAGCTTGTTTTACATGTACACTGGAGAAGAGAATCGCAGCCCACTCCAGGACTCGTGCCTGGAAAAATCCCATGGACAGAGGAGCCTGGCGGGCTAAGGTCCATAGGATCTCAGAGAGTTGGTCATGATGGAAGCAACTTCACACACACACACACACACACACACACACACACACACACACTCACACACACGTACACAGTTTGTTCTTACCAGAACAATGGATATTCTGTATGACATTAACATGGAACATAACATGGAACATGACTCATAGTATAACATGTTCCTGGGTTCCTAAGATAAGGACTTGAACCTCTTTGGGGGCCATTATTCTGTCTAACACAGTAAGGACCTTGGTGGCCCCACATGGCTAGCTTCAGCTTCCTGACAATATAGTGATCTCAGGATAGTCAGACTTCTTACATTGTGGTTGGTTGGCTCTTAGAGTGAAATTTCCAAGCAGAAAAGCCTCAGTGTGTAAGCACTGATCAAGTCCCTGACTATGTAGAACTTGGCAATGTTCTATTAGCCAAAACAAGTCCTGTGCTGAAACCCAAAGTTAATGTGAAAAGGGGCCACACAAAGCAAAAGTACAGGGAGGCATGGTTTATTCAGGGCCATTATTGCAACAGCTATGACAATCACAATCAGAATGTTCTGTCCAATAAGCTTTGCACATCCTCAAATGTCTAAAATTACAAAAGAGGCAGCATTGTAAATAGCACACAATGTTTGATTATTCAGGAAATTATTATTCCTTTGAAGTACAAATGCTGCTGCTGCTGCTGCTAAGTTGCTTCAGTCGTGTCCGACTCTGTGCGACCCCATAGACAGCAGCCCACCAGGCTCCGCCATCCCTGGGATTCTCCAGGCAAGAACACTGGAGTGGGTTGCCATTTCCTTCTCCAGAAGTACAAATGAGACTAGACATATTCAAACCCCACTGACCTGTGTATCTAACACAGATTCCCTGAGCATCTCTTGTGTCCAGGTCTTGTTGGGTGCTAAGCTCTTGAACTTTTTCACTGAGGGTTTTCTCTTTTTATTTATTTTTTAATTATTGTGGTAAAATATATTTAACATAAAAATTACCACTTTAACTGTTTTTAAGTATATAGTTAAGTACATTGCTTTAAGTACATAAGCGTCAAGTACATTCACGTTGTTGTACAGTCATCATGACCATCCATCTCCAGAACTAAAATTATCCATTAAACACTATCTCCTTATTATCCTTTACCACAGTCCCTGGCAACCACCATTCTACTTTCTGTTTCTGTGAATTTAACTATTCTAGATACCTCATAATTGGAACCTCACAATATTTGTTCTTTGTGACTGGCTTATTTCACTCAGCATAACGTCTTCAAGGTTCATCTGTGTGGCAGCATGTGTAGGAATTTCATTCCTTTTTAAGGCTGAATAATATTCCATTGCAGGTATATACCACATTTTGTCCATCTATTCATTCATAGACATCTGTTTCCTCCTTTAGGCTATGAATATTGTTCTGCTGCATGTTTTTAAATTGAAGTATAGTTGATTTACATATTATATTAATTTTAGGTGTATAGCATAGTGATTCTGTATTTCTGCAGATTATATCGCAAGAATATTATATATTGTATTATATACAGGTTACTACAAGATAATGGCTGCAATTCCCTGTGCTACACAGTACGATATATTCTGGTTGCTTATCTATTTTATACATAGTACTTTGTGCCTTTTAATCCCTAACCCCTAATTCGTCTCTCCTCCATTCCCTGTCTGCTTTGGTAAACTTTGGTTCCCTTTGTTTTCTTTATCTGTGAGTCTGTTTCTGTTTTGCATATATATCATTTGTATAATTTGTTAGACTCCACATATAAGTGATATAATATAGTGCTTGTCTTTCTCTGTCTGACTTATTTCACTAAGCATAATATTCTCTAGACCATATGCAAATGGCAGAATTTTGTTATTTTTTATGATTGAGTAGTATTCCATCGTATATGTATGCCACAACTTCTTAAACCATTCATCTGTTGATGGGTGCTTGGGTTGCTTCCATGTCTTTGTTATTATAAATAGTGCAGCTATGAACACGGGAGTGCATGTATATTTTTGAATTAGTGTTTTAATTTTTTCTGGATAGATACCCAGGAGTGGAATTTCTGGATCATATAGTCATTCTATTTTCAGTTTTTGAGGAAACTCCGTATCATTTTCCATCATGTCTTCATCAACTTACATTCCCAACAACAGTGTAAAAAGGTTCCTTTTTCTCCATATTCTTGACAACACTTCTTACTTGTAGACTTTTTGATGACAGCCATTCTGACAGGTGCGAGATAATATCTTGTTGCTTTGACCTGTATTTCTTTAATAATTAGCAAATGTTGAGAATTTTTTCATGTGCCTGTTAGTCATCCATCTGTATTCTTTGGGAAAATATCTATACAGGTTTTTTGCCCATTTTTTACTGAATTGTTTGGTTTTTCAATATTGGGTTATATGAGCTGTTTGAATATTTTGGATATGAACCCATGTCAGTGTTATCACTTGCAAATATTTTGTCCCATTCAATAGGTTGTTTTTTCCTTTTATTGATGTTTTTTCTTTGCTGTGCAAAAGCTTTTAAGTTTAATTAGGTCCCATTTGTTTATTTTTGCTTTTATTTCTTTGGCCTTAAAAGACTAAAACCAAAAAATGTTGCTATAACTCACATCAAAGAGTGTTCTGCCTGTGTTGTCTTCTGAGAGTTTTATGGTTTCCATCTCCATAGCTAGATCTTTAAATCATTTTGAGTTAAATTTTATATGGTGTTAGGAGAATGTTCTAATTTCATCATTTTACATATGGTTATCCAGTTTTCCCAGCACCACTTTTCTCCGTTGTATATTCTTGCCTGCTTGGTCAGAGATTAATTGATGGTAGGTAGGTTTATATCCGGAGTCTCTATTCTATTCCATTGATCTGCGTGTGTTTTCTTGTCAGTATCACACTGTTTTGATTACTGCAGCTTTATGGTATAGCCTGCTTTAGTATTTTGGGGTATCTTGTGATTCCATATAAATTATAGGATTATTTCTTCTAGTTCTGTGAATAATGGATATTTTGATAAGGATTGCATTAAATCTGTAGCTTGTTTCGAGTTAAGGAGAGGGACTGGTTACCAGGAAGACCAAGCCATGGTTAGAAGCTTGGAACTTCTAGCCCCATCCCCCAACTTCTGGGAAGGTGAGAGAGGCTGGAGATTGACAGCTTCTCAAAGAGACCCCCTGTGTACTCAGGAGGAGAGAGAAAGAAAATGTCTCTTGTTGGATCTACTATTATTGTGGAGCTCAGTTTCCATGCTCTAAACAATACCATATATTTCCTCAGCCCCCTCACCTTCCCATGTCATATGTCTAACCTACATTATTGTAACATAATCTGTGTCTGTTGCTTTAAGCCACTACTTGTGGTAATTTGTTACAATAGCCATAGAAAACTAATAGTGACAAATAGTGACATGGGGTCTCAAAGAGTCAGACGTGACTGAGCAACTTTTAATTTCAAGAATCATTATGTCAGCCAGTTACTATATCTATTCAGCTGTCCCCTGGTCATTGGAGTTCACTCCTGATTAGGGTCCTTGAATCTCCAGGGGTTGCCCCATATCCCAAGCTCCTTCTGTGTCTCTTCTCCCAGTTTTCTAGCCTCATAGTCACCTTCTCCTGTGGGTCCTCAACTCTTGCTGTATCTTTCTCAGTCCACTTGCTGGCAACAGCCTGCCTGAAACATACCAAAAACAGGAGCATCTCATTTACCCTTACTTTCATCACTTCTGCCTTACTTTTCTATTTGCTGCTGTAATAAATTCAGTTCAATCCAGTTCGGTTGCTCAGTTGTGTCTGATTCTTTGTGACCCCATGGACCACAGCACGCCAGGCCTCCCTGTCCATCACCACTCCCAGAGTTTACCCAAACTCATGTCCATTGAGTAGGTGATGCCATCCAACATCTCATCCTCTGTCATCCCCCTCTCCTCCTGCCCTCGATCTTTCCCAGCATCAGAGTCTTTTCAAATGAGTCAGCTCTTCTCATCAGGTGGCCAAAGTATTGGAGTTCAGCCTCAACATCAGTCCTTCCAATGAATATTCAGGACTTATTTCCTTTAGGATGGACTGGTTGGATCTCCTTGCAGTCCAAGGGACTCTCAAGAGTCTTCTCCAACACCACATTTCAAATGCATCAATTCTTCCGTGCTCAGCTTTCTTCACAGTCCAACTCTCACATCCATACANGTACTAGAGTTTCAGCTTTACCATCAGTCCTTCCAAAGAAATCCCAGGGCTGATCGCCTTCAGAATGGACTGGTTGGATCTCCTTGCAGTCCAAGGGACTCTCAAGAGTCTTCTCCAACACCACATTTCAAATGCATCAATTCTTCCGTGCTCAGCTTTCTTCACAGTCCAACTCTCACATCCATACATGACTCCTGGGAAAAATATCACAAATTTAATGTTAAAACAACACAAATTTGTTCTTACATTTCTGCAGGTTAGGAGTCTGACATAGGTCTCACTGAGCTAAAATCTGTGATCAGCCCTGCATTTATTCTAGAGGGTCTAGGGAAATAATATATTTCCTTATCTTTTCTAACTTACAGACTTGATAGTGTTAGTCCCTTAACCATGTCTGACTCTTTGCAGTCCCATGGACTGCAGCACGCCAGGCTTCCCTGTCCATCATCAACTCCCGGAATGCCATCCAACCATCTCATCTTCTGTCATCCCCTTCTCCTCCCACCTTCAATCTTTCCCAGCATCAGAGTCTTTTCCAATGAGTCAGTTCTTTGCATCAGGTGGCCAAAGTATTGGAGGTTCAGCCTCAGCATCAGTCCTTCCAATGAACACCCAGGGCTGATCTCCTTTAGGATGGACTGGTTGCATCTCCTTGCAGTCCAAGGGACTCCTGAGAGTCTTCTCCAACACCACAGTTCAAAAGCATCAATTCTGCAGTGCTCAGCTTTCTTTATAGTCCAACTCTCACATTCATACATGACCACTGGAAAAACCATAGCCTTGACTAGATGGACCTTTTTGGCTAAGTAATGTCTCTGCTTTTTAGTTTGTTGTCTAGGTTGATCATAGCTTTTCTTCCAAGGAGGAAGCGTGTTTTAATTTCATGGCTGCAATCACCATCTGCAGTGATTTTGGAGCCCCAAAATGTTTGTCACTGTTTTCCATTGTTTCCCCATCTATTTGCCATGAAGTGATGGGATGGGATACTATGATCTTAGTTTTCTGAATGTTGAGTTTTAAACCAGCTTTTTCACGCTCCTCTTTCACTTTCATCATGAGAGTTATTTGTTCTTCTTTGCTTTCTGCCATAAGGATGATGTCATCTGCATATCTGAGGTTATTGATATTTCTCCCAGCAATCTTGATTCCAGCTTTTCATCCAACCCAGCATTTCGCATGATGTACTCTGCATATAAGTTAAATAAGCAAGATGACAATATACAGCCTTGAAATATTCCTTTCTCAATTTGGAACCAGTCTGTTGTTCCATGTCTAGTTTTAACTGTTGCTTCTTGACCTGCACACAGATTTCTCAGGAGGCAGGTAAGGTGGTTTGGTATTCCCATCTCTTTAAGAATTCTCCACAGTGTTGTGGTTCACACAGTCAAAGTAGCCTGCTAAGCTCCTCTGTACATGGACTTCTCCAGGCAAGAATACTGGAGTGGGTTGCATTTCCTTCTTCAGGGGATCTTCCCAACCCAGGGATTGAACCCGCATCTCTTATGTCTCTTGCATTGTTAGGTGGGTTCTTACCACTAGCACCACCTGGTCAAGCTCAAAGAGGCTACCCACATTCCTATGTTTATGCCTCCTTCATCCATCTTCAAAGCCACCAAAAACAGATCAAATCCTTCTCACATATCACTTGGACCATTCCATGATCATATCTCCCTCTGACTCTCCTCTTCTGCTTCCCTCTTCTACTTTTAAGGACTCTTGTGATTATATTGGGCCAACCAGATTATCCAGGGTTATCTCTTCATTTGAATATCAACTCATTAGGGACTTCCCTGGTTGTCTAGTGGTTAAGACTCTGCTTCCAGGTACTGACAAAAAAAAATCAGCTGATTAGCAACCTTTATCTTCAACCTTAATTCCTCTTTGCCATCTAACATTTTCACATGTTCTAGGAATTAAAGTGTGGATATCGTTGGAAGAGGCTTTATTCTGCTTACCACAAACTCCAATTTTAATCCTCCTTCCACTGTGGCTAAAAGCACAAGTAAAAAGTCTCCTTTTCTTCTCCCACTGGGCTTCCTCTATGCTTATTCCTA
>SJYA01004091.1:23209-39519 GCA_006410615.1 Neotragus moschatus | reverse complement strand
AAAAGACTCTGATGCTGGGAAAGATTGGGGGCAGGAGGAGAAGGGGACGACAGAGGATGAGATGGCTGAATCCCATCACTGACTCGATGGGCGTGAGCCTGAGTGAACTCCGGGAGTTGTTGATGGACAGGGAGGCATGGCATGCTGCGATTCATGGGGTCGCAAAGAGTTGGACACAACTGAGCGAGTGAACTGAACTGAACTGAACTGAATAATACAATAGTCATGTACGAATGTGAGAGTTGGACCATAAAGAAGGCCAAATGCCAAAGAATTGGTGCTTTCAAACTGAGGTGCTGGAGAAGACTCTTGAGAGTCCCTTGGATAGCAAGAAGATCAAACCAGTCAATCCTAAAGGAAACCAACCCTCAATATTCATTGGAAGGACTGATGCTGAAGCTGAAACTCCAATACTTTGGCCATCTGATATGCAGAGCCAACTCACTAGGAAAAACCCTGATGCTGGTTATCACCAGCATCACCAGCCTACAATGAATGACGTTGAATTCATGATCTCCAAAAAAGAAGATTTAGCTTTGTTCCAGGGCCCAGGCTTGATCACTCAAGAGGTTTTGTGTAGCAGAGGGACAGAGAAAGCTTCTGACATAGACTTCAGAAGGGAGATGGAGAATGCCCCCTTCCCTAGTCTTAGCAAGGGAATTATATACTTTTTAACTGGTTAGTAAAATAAATCAAAAGAATGTCACAAGGTTGTAAAGATCTTATTAGACCCACTCCCATAATATACATTTTAAGATAATAGGATTAGTCAGAAAGTTTTCAGGAAGGAGAAACATGTCCTCAAGCAGGATACATTATAATCTTTACTAAGGAATGTGGGAAAAAAATGTTTGTCCTCTCCTCCTTGAGAATTCCAGATCCATATCTCCTCCTTGAGAGCCCTAGACCCCTTTCTCCTCTTTGGGGACCCCGGACTTCTTATCAATCTGCCTAGGAATTGACTCTCTCATTCCCCTCTCCCATCTTTTCTTATAGGAGAATTATGTTACCAAGGGAAAAGAAGGTCGTTTTCAGTAATAGTTGGAGGAGGCTGTGGCACTCGTAGGAGCCTAGACAACCATTTGTAATTTAAAAGATTTCAGATGGTTAGAAACAAACCCCATTTTACAGTTACAAATGTAAGGCAAAATAGGCATTGAACCAAGTTAAAATCTAACCAAAATTAAAAGTCACATTATGTTCATAGTTAAAGTACAATATGTTATACCAGTCCATCTTAGGATTGTTCAGTCAGTTCAGTTCAGTCGCTCAGTTGTATCCGACTCTTTGCGACCCCATGAATTGCATGCCAGGCCTCTCTGTCCATCACCAACTCCCGGAATTCACTCAGACTCACGTCCATCAAGTCAGTGATGCCATCCAGTCATCTCATTTTCTGTCGTCCCCTTCTCCTCCTGCCCCCAATCCCTCCCAGCATCAGAGTCTTTTCCAGTGAGTCAACTCTTCGCATGAGGTGCCTAAAGTATTGGAGTTTCAGCTTTAGCATCATTCCTTCCAAAGAAATCCCAGAGCTGATCTCCTTCAGAATGGACTGGTTGGATCTCCTTGCAGTCCAAGGGACTCTCAAGAGTCTTCTCCAACACCACAGTTCAAAAGCATCAATTCTTCAGTGCTCAGCCTTCTTCACAGTCCAACTCTCACATCCATACATAACCACAGGAAAAACCATAGCCTTGACTAGACAGACCTTAGTTGGCAAAGTAATGTCTCTGCTTTTGAAAATACTGTCTATGTTGGTCATAACTTTTCTTCCAAGCAGTAAGCGTCTTTTAATTTCATAGCTGCAGTCACCATCTGCAGTGATTTTGGAGCCCTCAAAAATAAAGTCAGCCACTGTTGCCACTGTTTCCCCATCTATTTCCCATGAAGTGATGGAACCGGATGCCATGATCTTCGTTTTCTGAATGTTGAGCTTTAAGCCAACTTTTTCACTCTCCTCTTTCACTTTCATCAAGAGGCTTTTTAGTTCCTCTTCACTTTCTGCCATAAGGGTGGTGTCATCTGTATATCTGAGGTTATTGATATTTCTCCCGGCAATTTTGATTCCAGCTTGTGTTTCTTCCAGTCCTGCATTTCTCATGATGTACTCTGCATATAAGTTAGGATTGTTAGATGTCATCAGACCAAGAAGAGGCGTTGCATATGATTGTTGTTGGTGAAAGCATTTGCAGAGTTGAAGAAAGTCCTTTCTTTGAAGTAGAGAAACCCACCACGGGAAGCGTTCAATTGATGAGGAGGTTGAAAAGCTGAAAACTGGGTCACATAGTTAATTCTAAGTCTTCAGGGTCTATGACAATATCTGTGCACAAAAACAGTCTGCCATAGAGACAGTCCCTTCTTAGGGGCAGTTTGAGCCCTCATTAAAGCTATGGGTAAAACTTTAAACCAATTGCCTTGTGTTTCCTGAGTTAGCTTACACAGATGCCTCTTAATAATGTCATTAGCCTTTTCAATATTTTCTGAAGACTGGGGTCTCCAGGAAGAGTGTAAGTAATATTCTATTCCTAGAGTTTTCAACACCCCTGAGTTACAGCAGCTTTAAAGGTGGAGCCATTGTCACTCTGAACTTTAGAGTTTAAGATCCCTCTTACATTATGAGAAATCAGTACAGTAAAATTTTGCCTATCGACTGTTTGTGACCCCATGGACTGTAGCCTACCACGCTCCTCCGTCTATGGGATTTTCCAGGCAAGAATACTGGAATGGGTTGCCATTTCCTTCCTCAAATTATGAGCTTTAGGCATTAGCAAACAATAATAGAAATTACCCTTAAGCAATGTGGCTATAGCCTTTTTTCAGTCACAAACAAACTAAACTCTGATCCTGTGGGCAAGCTGAAAGCAGAAACCTACAAGAGAGCATTTTAAAGAATCTTAAAAGACTTTTGAGTCTCTGATGACTCAGAGACTGGTTTGGACCTGCTAAGTCTCAGTTATAAGTTTATATAAAGGCTGGACAAGTTCCCCATAACCCAGAATCCAAATGCAGCAATAGCCTGTAATGCCCAAGAATCCTCTCAATTGTCTTAAAGTCATAGGTAGAAGATTATTTAATATAGGCTTAACTCTAGAAAGCATCCTTCAAATCAATGATTGAAAAATATTTGGCTCTTTCAGGAATTTCAGACAATGAAGTAAAAGGATTAGGTACTTATTATTCATATATCTTGAACTAGTCTCCATTTATCATTTATTTATACCCAAAATAGGAGTGTTGCATGGACTATTACAGGGAATAAATAGCCCCTGCTCCTTTAAATTCTCAATGATGGGTTTTAACCCTTCCTTTATGTAGGGCTTTAGTGGGTACTGCTTTTGATGTGGAAACGGGCGAGGGTCTTTGAGCTTGATAAAGACAGGAACAGCATTTTGAGCTTGACCCACAGTTTTTCCATCAGCCCACATTTTAGGATTTACCTTTTGTTCAATTAATGGGAGAGAAAGAGCAGGCTCCATATTTATGAAAACAGAGGCCTGGACCTTGCTCAGTATATTCCTCCCCAGAAAGGGTGACAGAGAATACAGCACGATTAGAAAATAGCACAGAATCGCAGTCGCAGCTTAAAGGATGACTGAAATAATACCATTTGGCTCGTCCTGACAGTCCCATTACAGTAGTGGATCGGGAGGAAAGCAAACCAGGGGCTTCAGTGATCACAGAGAAATTTGCCCCAGTGTCCAAAAGAAATCGACTGATTGGCCCTTCACAGTTATTAATACCCCAGTTTCCTCATGTGTAATTAGGACAGGAACTCATGTGGGGACCCCCGGGCACTGTCAGTCCCAACTTCAGAGTCTGACCCCTGGGGCCTGCATCTCCTAGGGCAGTCTCCTCTCCACTAAGGCCCTTTACAGACTGAACAATGAGCCTGGGGTGACTCAGATGCCTGAGGGCAATCCTGCTTGAGATGCCCCTCCTTTCCACAGTAATAACAAGTCTGTCCCTTTTCACCTGGGTCCCTCTGGGCATTTTTCTCAGGCTGTTTCAGAGCAGGTCTAACAGTCATTGTTGGGGCTTCAGTCTTTCCCTGGTCTTTTTTGTCTCTTATTTTCCTCCTCGTATTCTCTACCACAATACACCATCTAAGCCAGCTGCAACAGTTTTTTTTAAAGATTGATTTGGTCCAAACACGTGTTTTTGTAATTTATGGCAGATATCAGAAGCCAAATGAGTGAGAAATCTATTTTTAAGATCATTTCTCCCTGGCACTTTCGAGATCAATGTCAGTAAATTGGCAGAGAGCCTCCCAGAGTCTATCTAGGAATTTACCAGGAGTTTATCAGGAGTTCCCTTCTCTCCCTGTTCTATGTCAGCCAACTTAGCATAAAGTTTTAGCATGTGCTCACTTGAAGTCCTACAATAACGCAAATGACAAAGTGGTTCTGATCCCACCCTCTTTAGCCATGTTATAGTCCCAATCTGGCTCTGTCATGGGAACTGCTTGACTCCCAGTAGGGAGGAGGGCTATTTCATGTTCTCTCTTTCCTCTTACCTCATGTTCAAGCCATTCATCTCCACAAGTAGTAGCTTCCCCCAAAACTCAAGCTCTCAAGTCAGAAGTCAGCATTTGTCCTAAGACATGTATTACATCTCTCCAAGTAAGGTCATAAAGTAAAATTAGCCCCATAAAGCCTTCTATGTACTTTGTGGATCCTCTAAATAGTCTACGGAGATTGAGGCAATCCCCCCTAGAAGAGTGCCTTGATTCTCAGCCTGTTCAGTTGAGAGCCCCACATACAAGGGCAAAGTAAGAGAACAGGAAGCAGCTGTGAAGGTTTCACCCCCAAATCTACGCTTAGGACACAAGACTGACATGTCTTGCAGAGAGATAAAAGAGCAACACTTATGTCACTTCTACCCAATTCTCTTGTTTTCTACAGAACTGGTCTAGTTGTAAAACAGTATCATAATTAAGAGACCCTTCAACAGGCCAGCATTCCCCATCTTCCAAAGGATACCATGGCTATTCAGTATCACAGAAGAAAATCAGGCATGTCTTTTTAAACTCTGGAGATCAAACTTGTCCCAGCTTTTTTAAAAAAATACATTTTAAAGGAGTGGTTCTGGAACTGCTAGCTCCCATCTGTAAGAGAGAAAAAAGCAGCATCCACAGCCGTGGCTTTTTTCCACCAGAAGTGTCCTTCCCTGCTCTAGATGGGGATGTAGACAGACTCTCCACCAAAGCTTTCCTTTCCTGGTCTGTCCCTTACCGATGCAGGTGTCTTGTCCCTCCTGGTTCTACCACCGAGGTGGGGTGGAGATGCACCAAGGGTAGACCTGATGGCATCCTAGACTGATGTCCAGTTCCTTACCACCAACACCTGTGTTTGATTTTCCCATTTCCTCTGGCGCCACCTGGGGTGGAGCAGAGTAGTTTCCCAGAATGTTTCCTAAGCTAGGACTCCAAGGGGAAGCATCCATGTTCCGTGTGCCTATGTACATTCCTGAGTACAGTTCTGACCGCAGTAGAAGCGGTGAATCGTAAAGAGATGAACAACAACCAAGATGTCCTTCCGAGTGCCACCACGCCAGAATATGTGACAGCAAAAGAAGTTGTGTAGGGATGGTCAGCAAGGAAAAAGTGATTTCGTCCTCAAGTTACTAGGGCCAATCCTTCCAGTTCATTTCTACAGATTACATAAAAGGAATATATAGGGAGTTGAGACAAAAGCCATCAGAGAGCCTTCTCTGGTCTGCTAAGAACTAGCACTACCAAAAGAAGAAGCCCATTATAATCTCAATCTAACCACATCTTGCAATTCCGGATCTGTGTTCTCAAAAACCTCATGGTCACCAGAAATGCTTCTATCCACACAGATCAGAGGCACAGCCATGACAAAGACTCACTTTCAGGTCACTGGCCCCTGAGGCAGGCAGCCAAGAGAATGACCTCTAGACTGAGAGATGTTCCTGTAGCTAGAGTTCTGCCTAGTTCCCAAATGTGCTTTTGTAACTTTCAGCTCTTAGCAAGGCTAGGTGCTTCCATGCTGCTGTTGTTAAGTCGCTTCAGTTGTGTCCGACTCTGTGCGACCCCATAGATGGCAGCCCACCAGGCTCCCTCATCCTTGGGATTCTCCAGGCAAGAACACTGGAGTGGGGTGCCATTGCCTTCTCCAATGCATGAAAGTGAAAATTGAAAGTGAAGGTCACTCAGTCGTGTCCGACTCTTAGCGACCCCATGGACTGTAGCCCACCAGGCCCCTCCATCCATGGGATTTTCCAGGCAAGAGTACTGGAGTGGGGTGCCATTGCCTTCTCCAATGCATGAAAGTGAAAATTGAAAGTGAAGTTGCTCAGTCGTGGCCGACTCTAAGCGACCCCATGGACTGCAGCCCACCAGGCCCCTCCATCCATGGGATTTTCCAGGCAAGAGTACTGGAGTGGGGTGCCATTGCCTTCTCCNAGATCAGAGGCACAGCCATGACAAAGACTCACTTTCAGGTCACTGGCCCCTGAGGCAGGCAGCCAAGAGAATGACCTCTAGACTGAGAGATGTTCCTGTAGCTAGAGTTCTGCCTAGTTCCCAAATGTGCTTTTGTAACTTTCAGCTCTTAGCAAGGCTAGGTGCTTCCATGCTGCTGTTGTTAAGTCGCTTCAGTTGTGTCCGACTCTGTGCGACCCCATAGATGGCAGCCCACCAGGCTCCCTCATCCTTGGGATTCTCCAGGCAAGAACACTGGAGTGGGGTGCCATTGCCTTCTCCAATGCATGAAAGTGAAAATTGAAAGTGAAGGTCACTCAGTCGTGTCCGACTCTTAGCGACCCCATGGACTGTAGCCCACCAGGCCCCTCCATCCATGGGATTTTCCAGGCAAGAGTACTGGAGTGGGGTGCCATTGCCTTCTCCAATGCATGAAAGTGAAAATTGAAAGTGAAGTTGCTCAGTCGTGGCCGACTCTAAGCGACCCCATGGACTGCAGCCCACCAGGCCCCTCCATCCATGGGATTTTCCAGGCAAGAGTACTGGAGTGGGGTGCCATTGCCTTCTCCGAGGTGCTTCCATACTAGGGGTCTAAGTAAAAGTACATAGTAACAGCATGGGTCACAATTCCCTTGAAAGTCTATGATCCAACAGATTAAGCTAGTAGTTCTAATATCCCATGCAATTATGAAATGGTCAAAGAGACCAGGAAAAGAGGACTGAGAAAGGAAAATTCGGTCTACATGCTTTGCCCATCTCTGGCTGTTCCCTTTAAAGGGACATTGGGAGTCTCTTGGCATTGGAAGGTTGGTATAAACCCCCAATAAGCTTCACCTTTTGGGGGCTTCCTTCAGTCATTAAGAGGCACCTCGAAACCACAGAGCAGGGCTTAACACTTGCTTCATGCAGGGTGTCCCATTAACTCACACAAGCACACCATAGAGTTATTAAAGTAAAGCAGAAAATGCGTATACTGAGAAAGCAGACAGGCTTGAGGTCTTGAGTGTTCTTACCTGGGCCTGAAGATCCTGGATGAGCCCCAAAGGACCTGGATGAGCCTCGAAGAACATAGGTTGTTGTTGAGCCATGAAAGACGCTGAGATTCTTAGCCTCCGGAGGAGAGGAATTCAATCCAGGGCCAGTGACAAGGCTTGATTGCTCAGAGGTTTTGTGTAATAAAGCTTTACTAAAGTATAAAATTGATTATATTCTTTGCAGATTGGTTATACTCTTTCCAGCCAAAGATGGAGAAGCTCTATACAGTCAGAAAAAACAAGACCAAGAGCTGACTGTGGCCCAGATCATTAATTCCTTATTTCCAAATTCAGACTTAAATTAAATTAGGGAAAACTAATAGACCATGCAGGTATGACCTAAATAAAATCCCTTACAACTATATAGTAGAAGTGACAAATAGATTCAAGGGATTAGTCTGATAGACAGAGTGCCTGAAGAACTATGGATGGAGGTTCAGGACATTGTACAGGAGGCAGTGATCAAGACCATTTCTAAGAAGAAGAAATGCAAAAAGGCAAAATGATTGCCTGAGAAGGCCTTACAAACAGCTATGAAAAGAAGAGAAGTGAAAAGCAAAGGAGAAAAGGAAAGACATACCCATTTGAATGCAGAGTTCCAAAGAATAGCAAGGAGAGATAAGAAAGCCTTCTTCAGTGATCAGTGCAACGAAATAGAGGAAAACAATAGAATGGGAAAGACTAGAGATCTCTTCAAGAAAATGAGAGATACTAAGGGAATATTTCATACAAAGATGGGCACAATAAAGAACAGAAAAATTATAGACCTAACAAAAGCAGAAGATATTAAGAAGAAGTGGCAAGAATACACCAAAAAAACACACACAAAAAAGTCTTCATGATCCAAATAATCACAATGGTGTGATCAATCACCTAGAGCCAACATCCTGGAATGTGAAGTAAAGTGGGCCTTAAGAAGCATCGCTATGAACAAAGCTAGTGGAGGTGATGAAATTCCAGTTGGGCTATTTCAATTCCTAAAAGATGATGTTGTGAAAGTGCTGCACTCATATTCCAGCAAATCTGGAAAATCCAGCAGTGGCCACAGGACTGGAAAAGGTCAGTTTTCATTCCAGTCCAAAGAAGGTAGTGCCAAAGAATGCTCAAACTACCACACAATTGCACCCGTCTCACACGCTAGCAAAGTAATGCTCAAAATTCTCCAAGCCAGGCTTTAACAGTACATGAACTTCCTGATGTTCAAACTGGATTTAGAAAAGGCAGAGGAACAAAGATCAAATTGTCAACATCCATTGGATCATCGAAAAGCAAGAGTTCCAGAAAAAACATTTACTTCTGCTTTATTTCCTATGCCAAAGCCTTTAACTATGTGGATCACAATAAACTGGAAAATTCTGAAAGAGATGAGAATACCAGACCACCTGACCTGCCTCCTAAGAAATCTGTATGCAGGTCAGGAACCAACAGTTAGAACTGGACATGGGACAATAGACTGGTTCCAAATCGGGAAAGGAGTATGTCAAGGCTATATATTGTCCCCCTGCTTACTTAACTTATATGCAGAGTGTGTGTGTGTGTGTGTGTTAGTTGCTCAGTCATATCCAACTGTTTGCGACCCCATGGACTATAACCCACCAGACTCCTCTGTTCATGGGATTCTCCAGGTACATCAAGTAAAATGCTGAACTGGATGAAGCACAAGCTGGAATCAAGATTGACAGAAGAAATATCAATAACCTCAGATATGCAGATGACACCACCCTTATGGCAGAAAGTGAAGAACTAAAGAGCCTCTTGATGAAGAGGAGAGTAAAAACTTTGGCTTAAAGCTCAACATTCAAAAATCCAAGATCATGGCATCTGGTCCCATCACTTCATGGCAAATAGATGGGGAAACAGTGGAAACAGTAACAGACTTTTCTGGGCTTCCAAATCACTGTGGATGGTGACGACAGGCATGAAATTAAAAGAGGCTTGCTACTTGGAAGAGAAGTTATGACCAACCTTGACAGCATATTAAAAAGCAGAGACATTACTTTGCCAACAAAGGTTCATCTAATCAAAGTTATGGTTTTTCCAATAGTCATATATGCTTGTGAGAGTTGGACTATAAAGAAAGATGAGCACTGAAGAATTGATGCTTTTGAACTATGGTGTTGGAGAAGACTCTTAAGAGTCCCCTGAACTGCAAGGAGATCTAACCAGTCCATCCTAAGGGAAATCAGTTCAGACTATTCATTGGAAGGATTGATGCTGAAGCTGGAACTCCAATACTTTGGCCACCTGTTGAGAATAACTGATTCATTTGAAAAGACACTGATGCTGAGAAAGATTGAAGGAGGGAGGAGAAGGGGATAACAGAGGATGAGATGGTTGGATGGCATCACTGACTCAATGGACGTGAGTCTGAGTAAACTCTGGGAGTTGGTGATGAACAAGGAGGCCTGGCATGCTGCAGTCTATGTTGTCACAGAGTTGGACACAACTGAGCAACTGAACTGAACTGAAAGTATAAAAGAGAGAAAGCTTCCGACATAGACACCAGAAGCGGGCAGAAAGAGTGCTCCCCGGCTAGTCTTTAGCTGGATGTTTTATGTCTGTTAGAAAGCTGTTACTCAGATAAGAGAGACACCTCAAGGCTGATAGAGTTTCACCAGGCCCCTCTCCCACAATATGCATTTTTGAGATAGGATGGCAAGAGGTGTGTCATCCCCCAGCCATAAAACAATTGCTATCAATTCTGGTTTGTTGAGCTATTATCAGCCCAAGGTTTGAGAAAAGAAAAAAGTTAGTCTTAGGTGGAACCATTTTGAAGAAAGGCAAATTCCAAAGCAAATACACAGCTTGATTAACATAGCTTAAGAACATTTCCATAAGAAAAACACATTGGTTAGTTCAAGGTTTGAGAAAAGTTAAGTCCAGGTGGAAGCAGGTGTCGCCACGGCAACACAGAATTTTAAGAGGAAAAAAATCTGACACTTGTAGTTTGTTTCCTCCTGCAGCTTAGGGGAGAAATAAAAAATGTCTGACACTTGCAGCCTATTTCCTCCATTCGGAGACCCCAGCCTTCCTGGCTATTACGCTGTCACTGGGAAAGACTGAGGGCGAGAGGAGAAGGGGGCGACAGACGATGAGATGGTTGGATGTCATCACGGATTCAATGGACAGGAGTTTGAGCAAACTCTGGGAGATACTGAAGGACAGGGAAGCCTGATGGGCTGCAGTTCATGCGGTTGCAAAGAGTCGGACATGACTTAGCAACTGAACAACAGCAAATAATACGTGAAGAGGTTTCCATTACTTCCATCCCCTCATTTGTTAATATCTTAGAGAAGTGAAGTTACTTTCTCAAAGTCATAGCAGTATTTAAGCAGCAGAGCTAAGGAGAACTCTCTCAAAGAGTGCCTTTCGAATATACACACAAGTCACTAAGGAATCTTGTTAAAATGCAGATACTGATTCTGTATGTCTGGAGGAAGACTATGACTCTGCATTTCTAATAAGCTCCTAGGTGATGCTGGTGGTATTCTGCTAAACACACTTTGAATAAAAAACTTCTAGAAGTATAAAACAACTTAGTGTACCTGGCATATAGGTGTCCACTAGATATTTTTTGAATTATTTTAACAAATACAGAGAAAACAAAAAGATTCTAAAACTCTATTGCTGACCTCATCCTTAATCAGCAAGTCTTGATTGTTACAGATTTTCTCCACAAGGATTTTATAAAAATCAAATATTTCATGAGAGTTCTGGAAGGTTTTCAGGTACAAGATGCTGCACAGTTACAAAGAACACAATGTTGGAAAGCTGAAAGCAGACATCACCCTATGGATGGTGTACTTAGTTGTAGTGTAGTATAGCAGACTATTAGCTTCTCCATCCTTCTTTCCATTGACCTGGTTGGTGAGAATGCTAGTTATTAATAAAATGCTTCACCCTCTAAACATCACATGAGGCTACAAGGGCTGCAAAAATCCCATCAGGAAGAAAAGATTCACTGGAAACAGAGTTGAAGACCAATGCTAACAAGCATTCCTACCTAAGAGTAGATGGGTAGAAAAACTCCACATGAAAGCAAGTCACTGGGACTTCCCTGGTGGATAAAAATCTTCCTGCCAACACAGGGAACACGGGTTGGATACCTGTCCAGGAAGATTCCACGTGCCACGGAGCAACTAAGCCTGCGAGCTGCAACTACTGAAGCTGGAGCACCTAGAGCCTATGCTCCGAAACAAGAGAAGCTACCAGAATACGAAGCCCCAGCACCGCAAAAATGAGTAGTCCCCACTCACTAGAGAAAGCCTGTGTGCAGCAATGAAGACCCAGGGCAGTCAAAAATAAAAACAAACAAATAAATAAATAAATAAATTTTATAAAGCAAGTCACTGATACGGCAACTGCATAGTTACTGTTTAAGAGTATAAACTAAGTATGTGTGCATGCTTGGTCGCTTCAGTCGTGTCTGATTCTTTGCGACCCTATGTACTGTAGTGCACCAGACTCCTCTGTCCATGGAATTCTCCAGGCAAGAATACTGGAGTGGGTTGCCTTGCCCTCCTCTAGGGGATCTTCCTGACGCAGGGATCAAAATCACGTTCCTATGTCTCCTGCATTGCAGGTGAATTCTTCACCCCTGAGCCACATGGAAAGCCCATAAACTAAGTATAAATACGGGTTAATGTGTAACAACTTCCAGAAAGAGTCAGTTTTGAAACACTTAAATACTCCTATTAATAATTAAAGCCTTTTTAAGATAATTGCTTAACAGGTATAAATGACATCATAAACAGTACATCAGATATTTAAAGTATACGATTTTATAAATTGTGACAAATGTTATCTTAGAGGGTTTTTTTCACCCTTTTACCTACCTAGTTACCAAGTTTACTCCCTAGCTAACAATTCTTTGTGTTAAATTCTCTTTGTTCCAGTAACTGATGTGGTTTCTGTCTCCTGACTGAACCTTGACGAATACATGTGTAGAGCACCCATCAGCAGCCATCACTACCATCACTTACTTGCCCAGCCAAAAAAAAATAGACAAAGCTCATTCTAGATATTCCCTTTCACTAAAGCAGACATCTTGGATGTTCCAACAAAGTCAGGACTGTATTAATCTCTAAGTTCTAAGGTGCTAAAATAGTTCAAAAGTTTGTATGAAACGGGATGTCACTCAAATAAAAGAAAACCACTAGGTTTGTGGTAATTTGTTATGGCAGCCCCAGGAAACCAATATAGGTAGTAAGTGGGGAAAGACATCAATAAATTAAAAAAATAAAAATAAAAAAGATGTGCTTCTATCAGGCAGTCAAGGAACAGAATACTCTGAAAAGATAAGTATAAAATGTAATAAGCCTCAATTTTCCTTGGCAGATCTGAACCCAAGGTCACCAGAGTCTATAGATGGAGTAGGGGAGCAAGAGTAACTTGTATATGTACCCTAGGGAAATTGGAACTCCCTAATTCTCTAGGACATTCTTGTAGTGTGATTTTCATGAAAGTATCTGTGTGGGATAAGAGACTAACTGATAGTTGAATATAAATTTGGAGGGCTTGAAGATTTCTCTAAATGATGGGTTGGATATTACTGAAAGGAATGTTTCTTTGAAAGGGGTGGGAAGGGGTGGAGATGGTTACTGATGCTTGCTACTCATTCCTCCATCCAGCATAAATCATGGCGGTATAAGTGTTCCGTTCTTCATCTATTAATTCCTGGGGTTCAGTGGCTGAGACTCCATGCTGATCAGGAAACTAGATCCCACACGCCACAATGAAGAGCAAAGATCCCACGTGCTGCAACTAAGATCTGGTGAAGCCAAACACATAAAGAAAAAAAAATTTTTTTAAGACTATAATGACTTTCTATCAAAAGAAAAAGAAGAGAAAAAAATAAAAGACCTCACAAGGTTGCAGGCCACAAAACTGTCACTACAGGTATGATATAAAAATTTACACTAACAACCCCTTATTTCATAAATTAAAAAGCAAATCTACGTCTTTTACCTTTATTTCTTCTTCCCAACTCCTTTGGGCCACTGAAATTCTCTTTGCTAAGTGCTTTTCAAGTTCCTTGATAACAGCTTTTGGTAAGTAGCCCATCATTCCAATACAATTTAGCATTCACAGTGAAAAATGAATCTAATACCTCTCTATTTTGATAAATGCAGTTTCAATTACCTAGTAACTAAAGAGTCTGGTAAACAGAGCAGGAGAGGAAAATGTTTAAATCCATTTTCTAGGGGCACTCAACTGATTCCTAAGTTTTGTATTTAAAATGGTACCAATTAAGTTATCTAATGAATACCAAGGATTTACCTTTCATTTCTCAGGAAAGCTCGTACATAAAACCTGGTCTAGGAAATCAGTATGGAGGAGAAAGTAGAAATATCAATATTTACTTAACAGTGTCAAGACTACACTGGAGCCATCCATTCAAAACACTTGTGAGGGACTTCCCTGGCGGTCCAGTGGTTAAAACTCCATAATCCCAGTGCAAGAAGTCTGGGTTCAATCCCTGGTCAGGGAACTACATCCCACATGCTGCAATGAAAAGATCCTGTTTGCCACAACTAAGACTTGGTGCAGACAAATAAATAAACACATATTTAAAGAAAAAACAGCAACAACCACACACATGAATCTAGTCTCTGAACTTTTAGTACTGGTAAAAAGTGAAAGTGTTAGTCACATCTGACTCTGTGACCTTGTGGACTGTGGTCCACAGGCTCCCCTGTCCATGGAATTTTCCAGGGAAGAATATTATAGTGGGCTAGTATTGGTAACCTGTGGGAAATGGAGTAGACACACATACAGGAAAAAAAAACTGACTATACTTGATATGTGGTAGAATAGTTTCTGTCCTTTAATGAGGTGATATGATACCTAATTTTTAAAAATATAATTGCATTGTGGTGAGAAGGATTATGGGAGGAAGAAAGTGTCAATGCCTCTGCCACATGCCTTTTTCAAAAGCAAAACAGAAGTGGCAATGCCAACAGCCACTTTAGAAAGATGGTTGGTAGAGCTGAAGAGGAATGCAAGAAGAAACAGAAGGTCATTGAAACACTCAAGTGTATTTAAAGCAGCTTTACTCATAGTAGCCCACACCAGCAAACAATACAACGTCCTTCTACATTACAATGGAAAAATAAACATTAGTTACCTTTGGAAGATGATATTTACTGAGAATAGACTTCATGTAACCTTCTGAGCGTCTGGAAAAACTCTACTTTATCTGGGTTGTAGTTAAAGGGTGCATATGTAAAAATTCATGGACACTAAAGGTTAGTTTATTGTATATGTAATATAAGTCAATAGGAACTCTGGGAGATAGTGAAGGACAGGGTAGCCTGGAGTGCTGCAGTCCACGGGGTCTCAAAGACTAGAGACAGGACTTAGTGATTGAACAACAACAACAAAACGTCACTAGAAAAAAAAAAAAAAAAAAAAAGATGGCAATGTATTTATTGTGTAAACACAGTCTGGATTCTTTCATGTTGCTTAGTAAACTCTGGAGCCTGCCAGCTTGTAGCCAAGAGGGTGATACTGAGAGCATGATTAGCCACATTCAGGTCTCACCTCTAGGTGGAATCACAAGCCCAGTTGTAGTTCAGACCCTCCCTAGATAAATCCAAACCCCACATCAACCTTTCCCTGGACTTGGCCACACCTTTCTGCTCTCCTGATCCAGAGGCAATCATCTTCCAGAAGAGGAAGCAGTAAATACAACTGATCCTTGAGCCATCTGGGGGTTAAAGGCAGCGACTCCTCCCCAGGAATGGAAAATCTGCACACTAATCTTTCTACCTTGAAAACAAAGAAATTGATAAATGACTCACTCAAGGGCAGGAAGTTGAAAGAGTTTGGACAGAATCAAGACTCAAATCGAGTTCTCTGAGCTCGAAGTTCCTCTCTCTTCCCCTGGGAGGATACTTGGCTTTTTTTCCCCCAGCATGGCCCCCAAACACCAGTCTTCTCTTCCTCCCCAAGCGAAGAAACTGAAGAAAGCCAGGCCAACTCCTGCCTCCAGGCCAGACGAGGCATCTGCTTCTTCAAACTTGCTGAAGGAAGAAAAAGAACAGCAAGAAGCAATTGAACATATTGATGAAGTACAAAATGAAATAGACAGACTTAATGAACAAGCCAGTGAGGAGATTTTGAAAGTAGAACAGAAATATAACAAACTCTGCCAGCCATTTTTTCAGAAGAGGTCAGAATTGATCGCCAAAATCCCAAATTTTTGGGTAACAACATTTGTTAACCATCCACAAGTGTCTGCACTGCTTGGGGAGGAGGATGAAGAGGCGCTGGATTATTTGACAAGAATTGAAGTGACAGAATTTGAAGACATTAAATCAGGTTACAGAATAGATTTTTATTTTGATGAAAACCCTTACTTCGAAAATAAAATTCTCTCCAAAGAATTTCATCTGAATGAGAGTGGTGATCCATCTTCAAAGTCCACTGAAATCAAATGGAAATCTGGAAAGGATTTGACGAAACGATCAAGTCAAACACAGAATAAAGCCAGCAGGAAGAGACAGCATGAGGAACCAGAAAGCTTCTTCACCTGGTTTACTGATCATTCTGATGCAGGTACAGATGAGTTAGGAGAGGTCATCAAAGATGATATTTAGCCAAATCCATTACAGTACTACTTGGTTCCTGACATGGATGATGAGGAAGGGGAAGGAGAAGAGGATGATGAAGACGACGAAGAGGAAGAAGGATTGGAGGACATTGATGAAGAAGGGGATGAGGATGAAGGAAGATGAAGGAGAAGATGACTAATGGAACACTGATGGATTCCAACCTTTTTTAATTTTCTCCAGTCCCTGGGAGCAAGTTGCAGTCTTTTTTTTTTTTTTTTT
>SJYA01004091.1:0-22409 GCA_006410615.1 Neotragus moschatus | reverse complement strand
CTCTCCTCTTTCACTTTCATCAAGAAGCTCTTTAGTTCTTCACTTTCTGCCATAAGGGTGGTGTCATCTGCATATCTGAGGTCATTGATATTTCTGCCAGCAATCTTGATTCCAGCTGGTGTTTCTTCCAGTCCAGCGTTTCTCATGATGTACCCTGCATATAAGTTAAATAAGCAGGGTGACAATATACAGCCTCGATGTACTCCTTTTCCTATTTGGAACCAGTCTGTTGTTCCATGTCCAGTTCTAACTGTTGCTTCCTGGACACCCAGCATGGGTCAAACTAGCCAGTATGTCCCAGCAGATTTGAATAGCTTTGAATTTAACAAGATGGGATGGTAGCTGCACTGTCTAATAATGGGGCCACAGGCCAGAGGTGGCCACTGAACACCTGAAGTGTGGCCAGTACAAACTGAGATTCTCTAAGTGTAAAATACATGCCAGGGTTTGAAGATAAAATACAAAAAAAGGGGGTGGGTGGGATGCAAAATATGTGTTTTATCTTAAGCATGTGTTGCAATGGTAACATTTGAGATCCTAGGTTAAAGAAAATCTTTTTGACACATTATTGACCAGAGATGTATTAATATGTCTTTTGTTACCCAAATGTTATTGACCAGAGATGATATCAATATCACATAAGAAACTGCCACCCACAGGCATTAGTTTCTGCAAAAAAAATCCCCTAGTCAGAGTTCTCTGAGCTCGCAGTTCCTCTCTCTTCCCCTGGGAGGATTCTTGGCTTTTTTTCCCCAGCATGGCCCCCCAAACACCAGTCTTCTCTTCCTCCCTAAGCGAAGAAACTGAAGAAAGCCAGGCCGACTCCTGCCTCCAGGCCAGACGAGGCATCTGCTTCTTCAAACTTGCCGAAGGAAGAAAAAGAACAGCAAGAAGCAATTGAACATATTGATGAAGTACAAAATGAAATAGACAGACTTAATGAACAAGCCAGTGAGGAGATTTTGAAAGTAGAACAGAAATATAACAAACTCCGCCAGCCATTTTTTCAGAAGAGGTCAGAACTGATCGCCAAAATCCCAGATTTGGGGGTAACAACATTTGTTAACCATCCACAAGTGTCTGCACTGCTCGAGGAGGAGGGTGAAGAAGCACTGCATTATTTGACAAGAGTTGAAGTGACAGAATTTGAAGACATTAAATCAGGTTACAGAATAGATTTTTATTTCGATGAAAACCCTTACTTCGAAAAGAAAATTCTCTCCAAAGAATTTCATCTGAATGAGAGTGGTGATCCATGTTCAAAGTCCACTGAAATGAAATGGAAATCTGGAAAGGATGTGACGAAACGATCAAGTCAAACACAGAATAAAACCAGCAGGAAGAGACAGCGTGAGGAACCAGAAAGCTTCTTCACCTGGTTTACTGATCATTCTGATGCAGGTGCAGATGGGTTAGAAGAGGTTATCAAAGATGATATTTGGCCAAATCCATTACAGTACCACTTGGTTCCTGACATGGATGAGGAGGAAGGGGAAGATGCCTAATGGAACACTGATGGATTCCAACCTTTTTAATTTTCTCCAGTCCCTGGGAGCAAGTTGCAGTGTTTTGTGTTTTTTTTTGTTTTGTTTTTTTTCTCCTCTTGTGCTCAGTCGCCCTGTTTTTGAGGTCTCTTTTCTCCTTTATACCATGGTTCACAACTTATTTGTAGGGGGGGAATACCTTGAGCAGAATTCAGTGGGACAAGAATCTCTACCCCTTTCTGTTCCAAATTCATTTTTATCCCTTCCTGTCTCAACAAAAACTATGGAATCAACACCACCATGCTCTGTGGGAAAAAAGGAAAAAATCTTCTGCTCCCTTAGCTCTGCTGGAAGCTGGAGGGTGCTAGGCCCCTGTGTAGTAGTGCGTAGAATTCTAGCTTTTTCCTCCTTTCTCTGATATTGAGCTCAGATTACACTGTGTCTATGTGAATATGGACAGGTAGCATTTACCAACATGTATCTGTCTACTTTCTCTTGTTTAAAAAAAGAAAAAAAAAAACTTAAAAAAATGGGGTTATAGAAGGTCAGCAAAGGGTGGGTTTGAGATGTTTGGGTGGGTTAAGTGGGCATTTTGACAACATGGCTTCTCCTTTGGCATGTTTAATTGTGATGTTTAACGGACATCCTTGCAGTTTAAGATGGCACTTTTAAAATAAAATTCTCTCCTAATGATGACTTGAGCCCTGCCACTCGATGGGAGAATCAGCAGAACCTGTAGGATCTTATTTGCAATTGACATTCTCTATTGTAATTTTGTTCCTGTTTATTTTTAAATTTTTCTTTTTGTTTCACTGGAAAGGAAAGATGATGCTCAGTTTTAAACGTTAAAAGTGTACAAGTTGCTTTGTTACAATAAAACTAAATGTGTACACAAAGGATTTGACGCTTTTCTCTCAGATAAACTTAATATGACTTTCCAAGTTTGACTTGTGTAACGTTATTGTCAAACTTTTTTTGTCACCCTATCTTCGTATTTTTTGATACGCACTTTGCAGCATGACCTCAGGGCTATATTGATTGAGTAAAGGGATTTGAATCAATGTATTTGTGTCTCCATAGCTGGGAACCCATCATGGGTACAATTTGCCATTAGTTTCTGAAATTTTTCACATCATTGGGGATACCAGATTACTAAACTCGATTCTGAATGTGTTGTACCTTTGATTTGTATATCAAATCATCATTTCAAAATAATGGGCTTTTATTTACTTAGATATTGATAGTGCCTGCCACCACCATCAGACAGACCTGGTGCTCCTCTGCCGAGTTAACACAGGGCAATGGTTTGCATGTCTTCACTGGCACTGTAAGATGTGGCCGAGAAGACAGGCTTTCAGAGTAAGAAGTCCATGTTGGTGGTGAGAAACTCAGGTTAGGAGTACTTTTATCTCAAAGTACCAGCTTTTTAGCATATAGCTCTCCAATGAGACCTGTCTGTGTGAATCCCAAGGAGATGATGGACTGCTCTATCTGCTAAATGCCGTTGTGCATAAATCACATTTTGAGAAGCTACCTAATGCATAAGCTTTTTAATGCTGTAAAATACAGTAGCTAAAATTAAATGCCACTTAGCTTTTTCAGAGATGAATTAATGGACAGCCGGGTCAAATTCAAAGCTTTTTGATGTATAAAAACTTTATAAATGGAACTACTCCATCAGTAGGCAAAGTGTAGCAAAAACCTGTCTAGATGGATAGCGTGTAATTTCTGCACAGGTCTCTGTAGCAAATACATCACTGTATACCGGTCAGGAATCTTGCTCCAATAAAGGAACATAAAGATTTTTTTGACTGGGGTCATTCTCCTTGTTTCATAGAGAAATGTTACTACTTACTTTTGGATTTAGATGATAAGCTAGTTTTTCTGCTCTGTTTTTATTTGTGTTCATTGTGACTGGGAAATGTGGAGAACTGCCCCTTCAAGTATAGCATAGGTCCATACAACTACATGGAAAGGTATGTTTGGAAGTTGTGGACAAATTAACTTATTTGAAATGTCAATTCCTGAGGGGATTCAGTCTTCGAGTTTGAGGTCTCAACATTTGAAGGGCTTTTTGCTAGAGAAAAGAAAATAGTCACTTGAAACAATATTCATAAAGTAATAACTGATTTATGTTTCACAAAGTGACATCTTAAGCAAAACTGGTTTTTGTATGCAGGTGCTTTTTCTGGGGGATGTGCTCAAAAGATTAGGACCCCTTAATGGGAATTTCTTCCCGATTATACTGAGACTACTCTTTAGATTCCCTTATTCCTAATGAAGGAGTGCTAGGCTGTGAGAAGGTAGAGGGGGCAAACTTAATTTACTGGAAAGACTAAGGCTGCAAAGCAGTCTGCATTGTTCCCAGCTGCAAGAAGAGTTTTTGAGCAGGCCCTTAGGTACATTTCGAAAAATACTAGGTGAGTGGCTTAAAGCTCCTTCGGTACCAGGACATCTAAACAAAAAGGGAATAGTGCCTGTTTTGGTAGTTTCTCTGGGGCATCTACTTGCCAAGCTGTGCCATACTCTGCTTATGAGGAGAGCTTAATAGCTACATGAGTTGGGACAGAGGACAGTAGCTTGTATGTTTTACATTTAAAAATTTCAAGGATTCTCTGCAGTCTAGGTGGTCTGACCACCGTGACAGGTACTTAGGATTTCAAGCAAGTGACTCTGAAATGCAGTTTGTAACCCTAACCTAAATGTCTTGGGCTGACAAATTTGCTTTAACATCTGGGCCTGCTTCACAACTGTGTTAGCTGTTTGCAGGCTTTGAATTAATTTAGTAATCACCATTACTGTTTGATAACATCTGGTTTCATGGTTTTGCTTGAGCTCATAAACATTTGATTTTTCTGCCTTTTTTGTTAGATTTTGCTATAAACCGTTTCTAGTTATTGCAAGAATGGAATTCTTTGGGGGGAAAAAAGATGTTCAGGATTTCTTGAAGATTGAGACAAACTCTTTAGGAGATGAATAAATAGCAAAATATTTCAGTTGTTTAAAAGGACAACAGCTTATTTTGAAAAGTCTATCCCTCACCATAACAAAAGTCTGTTCCCTTTTATATGTGTGGCTATATTTAATGGAGATTTACAAGTTACATCTTTAATGAGTCGAGGGGAAAGCAACTACAGTTTTGTGATGAGAAGAATAGGAAGTGGAGGGTGTGTGCAAACTTGATTAGTTAGTGATACAGCATACTCAGATACAAATTTAGCTAAGGGAGGCAAATCTAAATGTAGATGGAGTGATGTCTGCCATACCCAGAAGGAAAAAGGTATAGAGAGGGGTAGATGTTCACTCATGTAACCTGCTGGGACAGTTCTTTTCAAGTTGACGTTACACAACTTTAATAGTTCATTAGCCAGAGTTGGTTTGGGCTGTTCACTTTCCTCTGGATGTTAAATGTGAACTTCAGTTTTCCTAAGAATTAACGATTTTATGAAACGCTATCACCCAGCAGACATCTACATAAGATGCAGCTTTCTCTTCACACTTAGCTATCAGCTGAGGGCTGTGGGTTTGTCCAGCCTGGGGTTCATTAGGGAAGGTGGATATATTCTACTTTGGAACCCTTTTTCCTGTTAGTAGCCACAAAGCAATGAAACACTTGAACGCAAACGTAAGAAATCTTTTGAGTTCTACATAATTCAGGTGCTGTTGTAACCTCTCAGTTATTTGTTAGCATCAACATTCAGCTAAGGGCACCTCAAACCCCACCTGAAAAAGTCTACCATGTGCCTCCTAGCTTACTAGGTGTTAAATATTTGCCTAGCCTTCAACAATTCTGGTTTGTATATATGTAAAAGTGTCACTTGTCTCTGATTATGAAGTCATTTCCCCCTCTGAATCATGTTGCCTTTGCATATGCTGGTGTAATTTGGTTGATTTCCCGTTGTAGGACTATCCCAGGATTGCCCGCATTATGCCACATTTCACTTTTCATTCACTGTGAAGGAATTGGTCAAAGAGGAACTGCTATGAAAGCATTGGAGGGTACCTCTTCAAAGTCAGCAAATAAGCCACCTTGAGTATTTGACCCTTATTCACTTCTGGCCCTTGTGGAGGACTTCACTTCCAGTGAAGTCGTGGCAAAAGGTGCTGGTGAGCATAGGATGACGGATTGGCTGAACAACCCTATGTTATTCAGTCCCTCAGTCATGTCCCACTCCCTGTGACCCCATGGACTCCACCCTTCCCTGTCCTTCACTATCTCCTGGAGTTTGCTTAAACTGAGTCAGTAATGCTATCTAACCATTTTATCCTCTGCTGCCCGCCTTTCCTTTTGCCTTCAATCTTTCCCAGCATCAGGGTCTTTACCATTGAGTCAGCTCTTCCTGTCAGGTCACCAGAGTATTGGAGCTACAACCCTACAGTTGCTCAGTCTGGCTGTCTGGCTCTTTGTGACCCCATAGACTGTAGCCCGGCTTAGCGATCAAACCTCCACCTCCAGACTGTAGCCTGTCAAGCTCCTCTGTCCGTGGGTTTTTTTTTTTTTTTTTTTCTCCTCAAGGTTTAAATGTGTATTCTGTTTAGATGAGTGCTTTGGAGCAAAGGCTGAATGAACAGCACTGGCTGAACCCGAGTTCCAGTCTAGTCAAATGATGGAGGGGGTTGGGGGGAGGTCCTGAGAGAGTTTGGATTCATTCCTAATTTGGTATCATTTGGGTAAGGCTTTATTTTCCCACCCATACATTTTTACAGTGTCTACAGACAGGGCCGAGACTTACTAGGGGGCGACAGGTATGATATTAGCCCGTTTTACACCAATGACATGGGAGAGAAGGAGAGATTTCTTCGGGGGGGGGGGAGGGAGCCAGGTCGTAGCAGGGTTCCGAGGAAAAGGAGGCTGACCCGGCCTGGAGTGGACCTGCCACACAGGCCTTGCCCCGAGGCCGGCAGGCGGCGCTGTCCGCACCTGGGCCTGCCCCTCTGGCTGCAGCGACCCGACGGTGACTGGAGAACCCTCGGTCCGGGAAATGTCCCTCTCTGGCCTTGTATCCCGGGGCGGGGCCCAGTGTTGCACAGGAGCGGGAACCTCGGTCTCAGCTGAGGCACCCTGGGTTCCAAATTCCGCGGGGACGTCGGATCCGGGGCTTCAGGGTCTGCAGTGGGGCTCGATCCCGCGCTGCCGAGGGGCGGCGCTGATTCCTGGCTCCCGCCAGGGCCAGCGGAGCTCGGGAGGGGGCGCCGGATCCCGCGTCTCTGGCGCGACTTCCCGGGAAGTTTCAAGTTGGAAAGCCCTGGCGGCGGGGACCGGGGCTTCCGGAACCGAGTGGTCGAGAGGAGGGGCCGAGCAGCGGGAGCGGCGCCATGGAGGAGGGGGCGCAGCGGCAGGTGAACGGCGCCCGGAGAAGACGGGCTGCGGGCGTGGGCCAGGGTGGGGGGGTTCAGGGGGGTGCTCTTTCACTGCCTCGGCTCCGGCCGCGCCCCCCAGACCCCTTCCCGTGTCCCTTCCCAGTCCCCTGCCCTGGGCCCCCTACACCTCCGCAGAGCAGATCTGAGCCTTGGGGGGTGGTGGTGTAAGTGGTTTCTGCCCCCCCCGGAAATGTCCCCAAATCACCTCCCAGTGACTCAGAGCCTCCGTCGGGCCAGCCCATGAGCACATCTGAATCCGCAGTCAGGGCCACCAAGGGTGGGCCCGAGAATTTCCTTAAAATCTATTCTTCCAGGTAGGACTCTAAGGTCGATGAGCACCCGCTGGGACCGCAAAGGGGGCGGGTGCAGGCACTCGGGGACCACTTCTGGGGGAGGGGGGAAGAGAAGCATGTGATCAGGCGGAGGACGCCGACCCTGCGTAGTTCGTGGGGTTCCTCCCGGAGCACACAGGCGGGGCTGGGGGACCCCTGGGGGAGGGACATAGTCCAACGGGCCGGAACCTCCGGGTGCACAGAGGCTTGCAGCCCAAATGGCGGGGGGTGGGGGGCGGGGTTCCAGCAGAAGGTTCCCGTGGGCCCTGGGACTAAGGCTGTGTGTCTCGTTATTGGGGGCCGGTGGGGTGGGGGTAGGAGAGAGGTGGCGAGGAGAGGTGCTAGCCCTCAGCAAACGGGGATGGGGACGTCTGTGTACAACAAGATCGGGCCCCAGACGCCCAGCGGAAAATGAGAGGTGTGTGCGCACTTGGCGGGATTCCAGCCTGGAGCCGGCAGGACCGCGGGCTCCGCTTGGCTCACGGGTGAAGTGTTCTTCAGAAGACTCCTTGAGTGCCCCCACCCCTTGGGCAACTCTCAGGACTGCGTCTGCCTCCTCCCTCCCTCCTCCTTCCTCCGGAGGTCCCTCGGCCTGTTCCCGCCGTGGCTTGTACACATTTTCCGATTTCCTGTTAATCTCCGCCCAGCAGTGGCAGCTGGGTGACTCAGGACCCCGGTGTCGGGCCCCCAGATCCATGAGATCTTTGTTTGCTCAGGCCTTTGGCTCTGGCCCTCTGGCCTAGGGCCCTCAAAGGATTTCCTGAGGCCCGCCCCTGCCCTCTGACAGCCGGGCCAGCGGGCAAGAGGAGGCTTGGGGTGGGGGTCCTTGAGACTGGGGTGGCCACCCCTTCCACTGGGCACGGGAGATGGAGCGCGGAGAGGTAAGATGGAAGATCTCAGAGAGTCCTTGGGGTGGGGGTGTCATGAGTTACCCTGGGCTGAAGTCAGCTTTGGCACTGGTTGGTTTGAAACAGCCTCTGGGAAAGAGGTTTCCTCTTCTTGCTCCCACTTGGGGTGAAGTGGTGAGAGAGACTTCACCTTCCTCCCAAGAGCTGAGCTGCGCTGGGAGTGGGCCCCTGGAGACCTCCTTAGCCCCACTAGGCCTCTGCTTTGCCACCTGAGGGGTCAGACCCTCAAGGGAGCAGCCCTGGCTTCTTCTACTCAGGCCACAGACTGCCCTGTCTGTCTGACCTCGGGGGGGGGGTTCCTTTTCAGTGCCAACCCTTTTTTTTTTTTTTTTTTTTTAAGTTATTTTAAAACAGTTTGGTTGTTCTGGGACTTTGTTGCGGCACACGGGTTTTGCTCTTGTTGCGGGCTCTCCAGTCATGCATGGCATGCGGGCTTAGTTGCCCCGCAGCATATGGGATCTCAGTTCTGTGACCAGGGATAGAACCTGAGTCACCTGCATTGGAAGGCGGACTCTTAACCTGGACTACCAGGGAAGTCCCCTGGGCCTCTTTTCTGGCCGTCAGACCTTAGTGTGGATCCTAGGCTGGAGGGCAGCCTGATTCCGTGTGGCTGGCAGGGACAGACTGGGGCCAAGAGACAGGGCCTCTCAGTCTCTGTGTTGCGGCCTTGAGCAATTATGTCACCTCTCTGTGTCTCAGTTTCCTCATCTGTAAAATGGGGATAGCTGCACCTACCTCCTGAGGGTTGCAACCACCTGAGGGTTGCTCTCAGGTTCAATAGGTTCATGTCTGCACAGGTCTTAGAACAGAACACTATAAATGTTAACAGTTTGTTTTTCCTCTTCCCCTTATCTCTGATGGTGTGGGCTGGATAAATAGCCTTGAGGCATCTGTCTGGCTTAGGAGTACTCGCTCTGAGGTCAGAGAGGCACCCTGTGGGTCAGTGAGTCCTGGGTGCCATCCACACCTGCCTGTCTCCACCCTCCTGTGATCAGCAGAGGCTTTGGAGGTGGGGTCCCAGAGGCCTGATCCCTCTGCCTTCCCACAGCCTGGGGCAGGCCATCGGCCCCTGGAGGATGAGAAAGAGGTGATCCGACGGGCCATCCAGAAGGAGCTGAAGATCAAGGAGGGTGTGGAAAACCTGCTGCGGGTGGCCACAGACCGCCGCCACCTGGGCCACGTGCAGCAGCTGCTGCGGTCCTCCAACCGCCGCCTGGAGCAGCTGCATGGGGAGCTGCGGGAGCTTCACGCCCGCATCCTGCTGCCCGGGCCTGGGCTGGGCCCGGCTGGTGAGTGAGGAGTGTGAGAAGGCCCTCGGGACGGGAAGTGACAAGTTGACCCAGCTCCTTGATCTTGGCCCTGACCTGCTTTCAGAGCTTCTCCTGGGAGAGCCCTGCCCAAGAGGGTTGGAAAGGAGCGAGCAAGGCACGGGCGGGGGGGCCTCTCGGCTCTAGGGGAGGCATTCATGTGCCCCACACTCTTTGCACACAGAGCCTGCGGCCTCAGGACCTCGGCCGCTGGCCGAGCAGGCAAGGGCCCGGCACCTGGAAGCTCTACAAAGGCAGCTGCAGGTGGAGCTGAAGGTCAAGCAGGGGGCTGAGAACATGACCCACACCTACGCCAGTGGCACTCCCAAGGTAAGGCCCCCTGGGGGGAAGAGATTGTGTTCTCAGATTATTCTAGAAGGTAGCAATCCAGCCCCTAATCTAATAGGGAAATGCAGCCTAGCCATTGATCCTGTAAGGGAGACACTCTACCCTTAGTCTGATGGGAGAGGCGGGCCCCAAATCTCATCTTGGCTCCAATCCCTTGTCTAACAAACAAGGCAAAACACCAGGGTGATGGGACACCCCAGCCCAACCCCAAGTCTAGTAGGGAAGTCCCGGCTCCTGTCCTGACTCCCAGCATGATGTGGAAGCTCGCCCTGATCTTATAATGGAGGCTTGACCTGAGCCCTTCCTTGTCTAGTTTGATGGGGGAGGCTCTGTTGCAGAGCTAGTCTAAAAAGGGAGGCTTGGAAGCTTCCTGGTTAAGACTGCACTTCTAATGCAAAGGGTTCAGGTCTGATCCCTAGTCAGGGAACGAAGACGCTCACATGCCATGTGGCCTGGGCGCCCCAAAATAATAATAAATAAATAATTTAAAAATATATATGTAAAGGATATTAAAAAGCAGAGACCTTACTTTGCCAACAAAGGTCTGTCTAGTCAAGGCTATGGTTTTTCCAGTAGTCAGGTATGGATGTGAGAGTTGGACTATAAAGAAAGCTGAACACTGAAGAATTGATGCTTTTGAACTGTGGGGTTGGAGAAGACTCTTGAGAGTCCATTGGACTGCGAGGAGATCCAACCAGTCCATCCTAAAGGAAACCAAGCCTGAATATTCATTGGAAGGACTGATGCTGAAGCTGAAACTCCAATATTTTGGCTACCTGATACAAAGAACTGACTCATTGGAAAAGACTCTGATGCTGGGAAAGATTGAAGGTGGGAGGAGAAGGGGACAACAGAGGATGAGATGGTTGGATGGGATCACCGATTCAATGGACAGGATTTTGTGTAAACTCTGGGAGTTGGTGATGGACAGGGAGACCTGGAGTGCTGCAGTCCATGGGGTTGCAAAGAGTTGGACATGACTGAGTGACTGAACTGAGCTGAACTGGCTGTAGTTATCTGGTCTACTGAGGGAGGCTTGGTCCAGTCCCCAGTCTGACCAGGAAGGCTCTGGCCTAGCCCTGGCCTGATGGGGTATGTGTCGCAACCCTACAGGAGAGGAAGCTGCTGGCGGCCGCCCAGCAGATGCTCCAGGACAGCCAGCTGAAGGTGGCTCTGCTTCGAATGAAGATCAGTAGCCTGGAGGCCAGCGGGTCCCCTGCGCCAGGTGAGGCCTGGCCAAGGGGGCTGGGCAGGGTGGAGCGGGGCAGGGCCCTGAGGTGACCCCTCCTCCTCCCAGGTCCTGAGCTGATGGTAGAGGAGTTACGGCACCGTCTACGCATCGAGGCTGCTGTGGCCGAGGGCGCCAAGAACGTGGTGAAGCTGCTCGGTAGCCGGAGAACGCAGGACCGTAAGGGGCTGGCCGAGGTCAGACCGTGGGCCCCTCCCATTGCTTCCTATCTGACTGGTACTACCCTCTGTAGTGGCCGTGATACTGCTCGACGGGCCATGAGCAATGGCCATGAGGAAACGGGAGGCACATTATTTATATGTATATAATTTTCTTTCTTTCTTTCCTTTTGGCTCTGCTGAGTCTTCGTTGCTGCTTGGCTTTTCTGTAGTGGTGAGTGGGGGCTATTCTCTAGTTGCGGCTCGTAGGCTTCTCATTGTGGTGGCTTCTCTTGTTGCAGAGCCCAGGCTGCAGGGCACAGGGATTTAGGGCTCAGTAGTTGTGGCTTTCAGGCTCTAGAGCACAGGCTCTATAACTGTGGCGCGTGGCTTAGTTGCCCCGGGGCATGTGGAATCTTCCCAGACCAGGGATAGAACCCATGTCTCCTGCACTGGCAGGCAAATTCTTTACCACTCAGCTGCCAGGGAAGCCCAGAAGACACATTCTTGTCTAGATCAGGGGTCTCCAACTTCCAGGCCGCGGACCAGTACCTCCTGTCAGATCAGCGGCAGCATTAGATTAGAAGTAAAATGCACAACAATGTTGTTGTTTAGCTACTCAGTCCTGTCCGACTCTTTTCGACCCATGGACTGCAGCACGTCAGGCTACCCTGTCCTTCACCACCTCCCGGAGCTTGCTCAAACTCATGTCCATAGAGTCAGTGATGCCATCCAACCATCTCCTCTGACATCCCCTTCTCCTCCTACCCTCAATCTTTCCCAGCATCAGGGTCTTCTAATGAATTGGCTCTTCGAATCAGGTGGCCAAAGTTTTGGAGCTTCAGCTGCACAAAAATGTAATGCACTTGAATTGTCCTGAAATCATCCCTCCCACCTCGAGTCTGTGGAAAAATTGTCTTCCACAAAACCAGTCCCAGGTGTCAAAAAGATTGGGGACCACTAGTCTAGACCTCATCCAGGGTGCCTCTGGGTGGCCTGAGCCGCTGCCCCTGCCATTACCCCAGGGCCCTGTATCCCCTGCCTGTATCCCTCCTGCAGGCTCAGGCCCAGCTCCAGGAATCCTGCCAGAAACTGGACCTCCTGCGGCTGGCCTTGGAGCAGCTGCTGGAGAGACTGCCTCCTGCCCACCCTCTGCGCGGCAGAGTGGCCCGGGAGCTGCGGACTGCTGCATCTGGGAACCCACAGCCTTCAGGGACACTTGTGAAGCCCACCGCCATGACAGGTAGCTGGGAGCCCATCCTACTTCAGAGCTCTCCTTCTCTTCCAGGGAGGAGCCTGGAACTCTGTGGGGAAGAATTTTGGAAAAGATTTCCAATCCGGCTTCATTGTCCCTTAGCTGTGTGACCTTGGGCAACTGACACCCCCTCTCCATACCTCAGTTTATCACTCTGTCAAATGGGGGTGATAACAGCACCTACTTCATAGGACTGGTGTGACAATTCAGTGAGTTGTTGCACGTGAAGTGCTCGAGTTTTCACACCAACCCTATGAAATAGGTGATGTTATCACCCCCAGACAGAGTGATAAACTGAGGTCTGGAGAGGGGGTGTCAGTTGCTCAAGGTCACACAGCTAAGGGATGATGAAGCCAGGATTGAAAATCTTCTCCAAAATTCTTCCCCAGCGTGTTTCAATGAGGAACCATGAGAGTGTTAGGCTGGACTTGCCAGTGTTAGGGAGCTCATAGCCTTGGAGACTTTGGTACCCAGTTCTAGGCAGTTTTCACTATTAGTAAGTTCTTCCTTATCCCAAGTGGATCTGATACTATGGAAGCCCTGAGCTTCCCAGCTGGGACCCAGTGCCAACTAGAGGGCCCAGCCCCTGCTGTACAGAGCTGGTACAGAATAGATAGGCCTCATCCCATTGTGAGCAGAGCTGAAGGGGAAAAGTACAGGGACTGCATGAGCCCCCTCACCTGGCCTTGGGGAACCAAGGAATGCTTCCTTGAGGGGGAGGCATGTTCTTGAAGGGCTTATGGGAGTTGATCAAGTCAACAAGTTGGGAAAGGTGAGGGCAAGGTCTTGTTTGTTGTTCCCTTGCCAAGTCGTGTCTGAGTCTTTGCAACCACGCGGACTGTAGCACACCAGGCCTCCCTGTCCCTCACTATTTCCCGGAGTTTCTCCAAGTTTATGTCTGTTGAATCGGTGATGCTCTCCAACCATCTCCAGGGCTTGTTAAAAGGCCTAAACTTCAGGTACTTGAAGCCACCCCATAAGCTGTCTTAGCTAAACACCCACATTCCTCCAGTCATTCTTTCTAGGATGACCTTCCCATCCTGAGCACTGCCTTGGTTTATAAGTCCTATCGGAGTATAACCCTCCAGGCCCCGACTCCCGAAATAGGGTTCTTTGGCCCCATGTATGGCTTCAAGAGTTGCTAGAGTCCTATTGCTTCCTCTACCCTTGGAGGGACAAATCTCTACTGATCCTCAAAATGAACCCACTTGGCTGGCAAAACACACTGGTACCCATGGCAGGAAGTGAGGCTGAGTTGGCACTCCTTTCCACTGTATGGATGGGGAAACAGGCCCTGGGAAGTGGTGGCTGGCCAGGCACACTGCTCCTTTGGGGCTCTCGTCCCTGGCATGGTGCTCCCTAGGCCCAGAGCCCTGGGAAGCATGCGGACTGAGGTCTGAGTCTGACTCCTCTGCCTCTGTGTCCCTGCTTCTTCCCACACGAAGAGGGCCGGCAGGAGGGGAGGACCAGTTGGTCGCCCAGGGTGGCCCCCAGGTGGCTGCCGAGGCCTAANTGCTCCCTAGGCCCAGAGCCCTGGGAAGCATGCGGACTGAGGTCTGAGTCTGACTCCTCTGCCTCTGTGTCCCTGCTTCTTCCCACACGAAGAGGGCCGGCAGGAGGGGAGGACCAGTTGGTCGCCCAGGGTGGCCCCCAGGTGGCTGCCGAGGCCTAAGGCGAGCAGGCTCTGGGTTTGCTACCTCCATGAGAAGGCAGCATTCCTGGGGCCCCAGCGACCGATTGGAGGATGGTGTCCGATGATGGCTCCTCATCACGCTCCCCAACAGGGACACTGCAGGTCCGCCTCCTGGGCTGTGAGCAGCTGCTGATAGCGGTGCCTGGACGTTCCCCTGCGGCCGCGCTGGCTGGGAGCCCCTCCCAAGGCTGGCTTTGGAGCAGAGCCAAGCAGCAGCGTGGGGGAGGCGAGCTGGCTAGTGAGTAGGGGGCTCGGGGAGCTGGGGAGCGCAAAGGTCCCCCTACCACTGCTGGCCTGCCCTGAGCCCTACCTCTGGCCTTGCAGGTGAGGTGCTGGCTGTGCTGAAGGTGGACAATCGTGTTGTGGGCCAGACGGGCTGGGGGCCTGTGGCCAAGCAGTCCTGGGACCAGACCTTTGTCATCGCCCTGGAGCGGGTGAGGCAGCCCTTGTGTGGACTAGGGTGATTGTGGGGAGCGGGGTGGAAAGCTGGATGGGTAGTAGCTGGTGCCAGGCTCCCCCTGACTCAATTCGGCCTCCCTGTNCCTGTGGCCAAGCAGTCCTGGGACCAGACCTTTGTCATCGCCCTGGAGCGGGTGAGGCAGCCCTTGTGTGGACTAGGGTGATTGTGGGGAGCGGGGTGGAAAGCTGGATGGGTAGTAGCTGGTGCCAGGCTCCCCCTGACTCAATTCGGCCTCCCTGTGTAGGCCCGGGAGCTGGAGATCGGGGTCCGCTGGCGGGACTGGAGGCAGCTATGCGGTGTGGCCTTCCTGAGGCTGGAGGACTTCCTGGACAATGCCTGTCACCAGCTGTCCCTCAGCCTGGTGCCACAGGGACTGCTCTTCGCCCAGGTACCTCCTGGCCCCTGCCTTCTGACCCCACGGGCCCCGGGCTCTGTTAGCGCGAGAGGGACCTTGGAGACTGCCCCCTCCACCAACCCACAGCTAGGAGTGGAAATTGAGGCCCTGAGTAAGGAGCTCTCCAGGGATGAAAGATTGCCGGTCTCTGAGGACTTCACAGGAGAGGAACAGCCTCTCCTTGTCCTGACCGCCCAGCCGCATGCACGACCCTGGACAAGTCCCTTTCTTCTCCAGGTCTCAGTTTCCCCCCTGGTACCAGTGAGGATGCCGAATACATTCTCTCTGAGTCCCTGTAGCTGTTGTATCTGTTGACAATGGGCTTAGGCTGGGATCCTGGGGGCCGAGGAGGTGCCCGGGGCAGGTCGGCAGGTGGGAGGGGACTGGTCTTCAGCCCTGCCCTCTTCCCCCACAGGTGACCTTCTGTGACCCTGTCATTGAGAGGAGGCCCCGACTGCAGAGGCAGAAACGAATTTTCTCAAAACGCAGAGGTATGGAATGCTGGCGAGCAGGGAGCAGGGCTGGGCCCCTCCGGAGACCTCAAGACTGAGCCCGCTTTTGCCCCAGGTCAGGACTTCCTGAGGGCTTCCCAGATGAACCTCAGCATGGCGGCCTGGGGGCGCTTGGTCATGAGCCTGCTGCCGCCCTGCAGCTCCCCAAGCACCATCAGCCCCCCGAAAACATGCTCCCAGACCCCAGCCACACCCCAGCGGGCCACCGATCCCGACTCACCCAGGTGAGGAGCCTCGCTCACCCCAGGCTGCCTGCTTCTCTGCGGCGTCACCTCTCCAGACGCAGATGGTGCCTGCCCCATGGCTCACCCTCTAACCTGTCTGTCTGTCTCGCGTGGCTGTGTGTCTACCCCTGCCCTCCCTGCCCGCCACTGTTCCAGCTGTCTGTGCCCGGTATGTGTCTGCTTCTACCCCACAGTAACTTCCCACCCAAGAAGACCCCCTTGCGAGAAGAGATCCAACCCCCACCCAAGCCCCCTCGCCTCTACCTGGCCCAGGAGCCAACCCCCGAAGAGATGCCGGTGAGGGGCAGCAGGGCAGGGTTGGTCACCCTGGGTGCTGCCCAGGTCGGGTGGCAGGGCTGGAGGGAAGGGAGCCCTGCTCTGCCTTGAGACCCTCTCCCCTCACAGCGCACCAAACGCCCCCACATGGAGCCCAGGATTCGACTCGAGCCGCCTCTGCCAGCCCCGGCTACCAGGTACCCTGGCGGGCTCACCTCGGTGTTTGAGACATTTTATCCACTCATCTGGGTATTTACATGTCAGATGTTCACATCTCACCCCAGGCTCCTTGGCTTACTCTCAGGCTCTCACTCGCTGAACCCACATTATTGAGCTCAGCCTGCCTGCCAGACCCCAGGAAACTGCAGTCCTGGGAACCCTGCCCCACTCCGGGCTCTGTAGCTCCCTACTAGGGGGGACCACCCAGGATTGAACACAGGGTTTGGAGCGGCTCCTGGTGGAGGCCCAGCCCATCATCGTCTTGAGGGCTTCCTGTACCCTCTCTCTTGCAGGAAACCCCCCCGGCTTCAGGACTTCCGCTGCTTNCACTCCGGGCTCTGTAGCTCCCTACTAGGGGGGACCACCCAGGATTGAACACAGGGTTTGGAGCGGCTCCTGGTGGAGGCCCAGCCCATCATCGTCTTGAGGGCTTCCTGTACCCTCTCTCTTGCAGGAAACCCCCCCGGCTTCAGGACTTCCGCTGCTTGGCTGTGCTGGGTCGGGGCCACTTTGGGAAGGTAAGGGCCTAAGGGGGTGGGCAGGCCCTAGCACATTGCTAGAGGGCTCTGGGCTTTGGGGGGCAGTGGGCAGGGGAAGCAGACTCCTGTACTGCCCACCTGGAGCCCAAACCTCTCTCTGGTCCCCAGGTCCTCTTGGTCCAGTTCAAGGGGACGGGGCAATACTATGCCATCAAAGCACTGAAGAAGCAGGAGGTGCTGAGCCGGGACGAGATTGAGAGGTATGTGTTGAACTTGAGGGGGCTCCCAGCACCCCGGCGTCTGGAGAGAACTCAGGACGGCAGGCCTGGGCTGTGCTGGTGGCTCCAGAAGGCAGCTGAATGCTGCTGGGGCTTCGAAGAAGTGACCCTGTGGGGCCAGCCAGGGTTATTAGCAACTGCAGTTGTGAACTGTGTGCCCTTGGGCAGGTCTCCTCTCTGTGCACCTCAGGTTCCTCATCTGTGAAATGGGAACGGGCTGGGGGTACAAGTTCGAGACCTGTGCCAGCCCCGGGTACATATGAACCGTCACTCTACCTGCCTGGCAGTTTTAAGAGCCAGTGACCCAGGGGAGTTGTGTGGGTGACAGGGCACAGCTGGGGGAGGTCTTAGTTCCCTTTTGGGTTCCCTCCTTGCCTGTAAAACCCACGCCCTCCTCTTGCAGCCTGTACTGTGAAAAGCGAATCCTCGAGGCTGTGGGCTGCACAGGGCATCCGTTCCTGCTTCCCCTCCTCGCCTGCTTCCAGACCTCCAGCCACGCCTGCTTCGTGACCGAGTTCGCGCCCGGCGGTGACCTCATGATGCAGATCCATGAAGACGTCTTCCCTGAGCCCCAGGCCCGGTGGGTCCCCGTCTCGCCTCTTCCCGCCAGCCGTCCCTGGGCCCCCTGTCCCTGGCGGCCCCTTCATCCTGCTTCCTCCAGGGTGCCCATCAACCAAAGAGTGCGTGCAGTCAGGGAGGTCTCGGTTCACATCCTAGTTATCAAATCCTCACAGCCTTTGTGACCTCAGGCCTCAGTGTATATGGCAGTGACTTGGGGATAGTGATAACTGCTTCATAGACTTGGTGCATTGGTAGACATAACATTTAAAACTGCAGAGCCTAGGGACTGACAGATGGCGTTGTTATGTCTTGCCCACCAGAGTGTGGACTCTGGAGCCCAGATTCACGTGTTAGCCCTGCCACTAGCTCTGTGACCCAGGGTGGGTTGTTTACCGGGAGTCTCAGAGCCTTTTAAAAAAATAGTCATGATGAGGCTTCCCTNAAACTGCAGAGCCTAGGGACTGACAGATGGCGTTGTTATGTCTTGCCCACCAGAGTGTGGACTCTGGAGCCCAGATTCACGTGTTAGCCCTGCCACTAGCTCTGTGACCCAGGGTGGGTTGTTTACCGGGAGTCTCAGAGCCTTTTAAAAAAATAGTCATGATGAGGCTTCCCTGGGTGGTCTAATGCTTAAGAACCAGCCTGCACGTGCAGGGGACACAGGTTCGATTCCTGGTCCAGGAAGATCTCACATGTCTCGGAGCAACTACTGAGCCCAAGGGCTGCAACTGCTGAAGCCCCCACACCTTGAGCCCATGCTCTGTAGCCAAACCTATGAAACAGTTATCATTAGCCCCAGTTCACCACAATGAGAAACCCACACACCACGATGAAGAGTAGCCCCTGCTCACCGCGAAGCCCAGGCACAGCAATGAAGACCCCGCACAGTCAAAAACTATACAGGACATTTTTTAAAAATTAAAAAAAAATAGGCATGAGGGCACCAACGGAGGCTGCCAGGAGGATGCCAGGATGGGCATGTGGACACTCGGTGTCATTCCTGGCACAAGCTAAGGGCCTGGGAAGGGTAGGCTGTTACCAGGAGGAGCCCCACCCCTGCCCCGTGAGGCTCCTCCCAGCCTCTCGCCCACATCTGTCTCTGGCAGAAACATCGGGGGTCCCCAGGCCATGGGCGTCCTGGTGCCTCCCTGCCCTGCCCCCCACAGTCCTGGGCCTGAACTCCCCCCTGCACCAACCTTCCAGGTTCTATCTGGCCTGTGTGGTCCTGGGGCTGCAGTTCTTACATGAGCAGAAGATCATTTACAGGTAACTTGCCCCCGGGATGCTGGGAGAGTAGGCAAGGGGGTCAGGGGCTGCCCTCCTCCTGGGCTGCTATGAGGCAGGGCCGCTGTTCCCTGGGCCTCAGTGCTTCTCAGCTCCTTCGGGGTCTGCCCTGCCTTGCCCTCAGGGACCTTAAGTTGGATAACCTTCTCCTGGACGCCCAGGGTTTCTTGAAGATTGCGGACTTTGGGCTTTGTAAGGAAGGTGGGTGCCTCCCATTTAAGAGCTGTGTCCTTCCGCCTTGCTCGCTCCACCGAGGCCAGCAGGGTGGCGAGCAAGTGGCATCTTCCAGGAAATGTGCATCCCAGCTCTCCTTCCAAGGACCAGCTAGACGCATTGGCTTGTCCTTCCCCGCCCTAAAAACTTGAAAAGACCCCCTTGCCCTTGGCCGGAGGGAGAGCCTAGGCTGGGAGAGGGCACTGGGTTCTGCTTTCTGCATGGCTGACACACAGGCTTTGCTGACTCATCAGGTGGCATAAAAACCCTTCCCACCTCCAAGGATGTTGGGGCAGGGCTCGGCATGAGGTTCCTTGCATGGGGTGCTAAGGATTGGTGGTTGACTCTTACAATCAGAGGTTCTTGTGGCTGCCACAGCACGCTGGCATCAGTGTGGGTGTTGGTTGGCAGGGATCGGCTTCGGGGACCGGACGAGCACCTTCTGCGGCACCCCTGAGTTCCTGGCCCCCGAGGTGCTGACTCAGGAGGCCTACACGCGGGCTGTGGACTGGTGGGGGCTGGGCGTGCTGCTCTATGAGATGCTGGTGGGCGAGGTGAGTGCTGGATGGGGAGAGCTGCTGGGGCCCCCAGGTCGGGTGGAGGTCGGGGGGCGGTACTCCCTGCTGAGCCCCCTCCCTGCAGTGCCCGTTTCCAGGGGACACTGAGGAGGAGGTGTTTGACTGCATCGTCAATGCGGAAGCCCCATACCCCCGCTTTCTGTCGGCGCAAGGCCTCGAGCTTATTCAGAAGGTAATTGCTGCAGGGTCCCAGGCTGGGCCAGAGGGCTACTCGTGGCTCTCCGGGCTCCCTACCCGAGAGGTTGGGGGCAGGCGGGCAGTGCCTGGGGCTGAGTGCCCTGAATGAACCCCTGTCCTCGCTCCCAGCTCCTCCAGAAATGCCCCGAGAAGCGCCTGGGGGCAGGCGAGCGAGATGCTGAGGAAATCAAGACCCAGCCTTTCTTCAGGGTGAGCGGCTGTGGCCACCGTGGTCCCGGTGCCTGGCGCAGAGGGAGGGGTCGAGGGCCCACGGGGGCTGCTGTTTCCATCATCTGAGGTACGCCTTTGCCCCCAGACCACCGACTGGCAGGCTCTGCTCGCCCGTGCTGTCCAGCCCCCCTTTGTGCCCACCCTCTGTGGCCCCACAGACCTGCGCTACTTCGAGGGGGAGTTCACGGGGCTGCCGCCTGCCCTGACCCCACCCGACCCCCGCAGCCCCCTCACTGCCCGCCAGCAGGCTGCCTTCCGGGACTTCGACTTCGTGTCTGAGAGATTCCTGGAGCCCTGAGGCCTCCCGGCCTCTCCACCCCCTGCCCACTGCACTACCCCGGATGGTTTGAGCCTCTGCTTTGCCCACTTGTATGCCCACCTGGGCACCCTGGGATTGACGGGCCCTTGGGGCTCAAGGTGGTGGACATGGGGCTGCTATTGTGGGCATTGCTCAGTCACCGGGTGAGTGCTGCCCGCCCCCTTCTCCCAACCTCCTCTCCCCTGCCCGCTGCGAGACCTAGACCAGAAAGCGAGGCGCAGTGAGGAATGGTTTTTTTTTTAAATACTTGACTTGCTTTATGGTTCATTAAATTTATAAAACTGTGCACTGGACGCAGCCTGGCTTGGGGGGTGGGATGAAGGTGTCCAAAGCCCAGGTCTCTATTTGTGCCTGAGCCTCCACCATGGGTCCTCTTCCTTTTCTGCCTGGGGAGGGCAGAGCTGCCCACTGAGGCAGGGTAGAGTCCCTCGGCTCCACTCTGAGGCCCGGAAGGAGTGGGCAAGAGTGAGGAGCCCCAGGCCCTTGGAGGGTTGACCACTCTGGGTGCAGCCTCTCTGGTTTTCAGGCACAAGATGGTGGGCCCCGGCTTCCAGCGACCCTAAACAGCTTGGCTACTGCCTTCCTCCTCCTCGTCCTCGGCCCAGAGGGTCTCCCAGGACCCCGAGGGCCATCCACAGAAGAAGTGGGCCAGGTTGCGGATTAGGCCACGGTCAAAGGGGTTGCCGGGGCGCTGGCGGAGGTAGGCGATGCGGTGGGAGGAGATGAACTCCCAGGTGGTGGTGTTGCTGGCCACTAGGTAGAGGTGCGAGGCCAGGAGCAGGCCGGCCACCAGGGAGAAGAGCGACAACAACAGGAAGGTGGCGAACAGGAGCCCGCTGGACCGCAGCCAGAGTCCCCAGGGCTGGAAGGGGCGGAGGCCAGACCTGCCACGGAAGGAGAATGACAAGGACTCAGAGCTGGGGGCGGGGTCGCCCAAGGGGACGTCCGTTTGGGAGAGGGCCCGAGGCCCCTGAAGAGGGAGCCTGGGGGTGCTGGTCCTCCCCCCACACCCAGGGCACCAGGGAAACCCACCATGCCAGGTACAGGGCCCACAGAAGCACCACCAGTTGCAGTGCCAGGTAGGCCACGAAGAGCGGGTGGTTGCGCTCGCCCACACAGTTCTCCATCCAGGGGCAGTGGTGGTCGTAGCGGCGGACACAGCGGCGGCACTCACGGCAGTGCCGAGCCCGCAGGGGTTGCTGTGGGCACAGAGGGAGTTGGGCCTCAACACCGGATCCCCTCTAGGCCCAGCAATGAGGGTGGGCGGTCAGGGCTGGCTTCTGGGAGGGCTTCCTGGAGGAGGGGGGTGGGGCCGAGGAGTCTCAGCCTTGCCCGAGTCCTCCCACGGAGGTCCCCGCATCACCCACCAGCACCATGCAGTATCTGCAGCGCCGAAGGGGGATGGCCTGAGGAACCATGGCTGTCTGTTCTTCCTTGGCCTCCTCCTGAAAAAAGGGGGACAGAGGGTGAGATGGGGGTCCCTTGGGAGGCAGATGAGACTTGTGGGTGTCTCCCTTGGGGGCCAGCTTAGCTCTGGGTGTGCACATTTGGGGGCCCATCCCATGCGTCATCGAGGTGGTAGAGTGGGGCAGGGTGCCCTGGACTGCGAGGTTGTGTGACTCTGGCCAGTTACTTCCCCTCTGGACCTTGGCAATTTTCTCATTGTAGGACAGGGCCCTTCTCCCAAGACCTGGGATTCCCTAAGAAAGCTCTCAGCTGAGTCTAGCATGAGACTCCCTGGAGTCTTGGGTTCCCTGGTGGAGGGAGGAGGGCTTTGGGCCTCCTAGTTACCTGGGGCTGAGGCAGGACATTCACGTAGCCTGGGTCCATGAGTGACACAGTCAGGTAAAGCAGCAGGGAGCCCAGCACGAGCAGCAGGAAGGTGAGGGGCAGGAGCAGCTCCCCCTGCTCTTCCCACTGCCGAAGTGCTGGAGAGGCCAGAGGGGGAGAGTGAGGCCAGGACCGTGGAACGGGCTTGGCGGGGGAGGGTGCAACTGTTGGCAGGAAGTGTGTCCCTGGCTGAACAAAGGCCTGGAAATGGGGTTTGACGAATGGTCGGGTGTGGCCACCACATAGGGTGCTGGAGGGAGAAGTTCAGGTTTGGGAGAAGAGAAAAAAAGCAGTTAAAAT
>SJYA01004090.1:0-61989 GCA_006410615.1 Neotragus moschatus | reverse complement strand
CCTGGCGTGCTGTGATTCATGGGGTCGCAAAGAGTCGGACATGACTGAGCGACTGAACTGAACTGATTCTTAGGCAAATGATTCATGTATGTAATGTATGGGTGCTGATTATATTAGGAGCTGTCAGTTTTGTTCTTCAAGATGTTGGGTCAGTTTTACTTAAATGACATAATTGCATTTGTTGCTGTATGCTGGGTCTTAGGACTATTACCTCCTCATAAGCCAGCCCTTCACTAGATCTGAAGTCAAGGAATCTGCAGGAGAGGCTGATATTTTTTCCCTAATAATCATTTTCCCTTCTTCAATAATAAAACTCCTGAATTTTAGCCAGACTGAGTGCCATCCACAGTAAAGATTACATGTCTTAACCCCTTTGCAGCTAAGTGTACCAACGTGATGAAGTTCTAGCCAACTGTGTGTTATTCTGAGTAGCCTATGGAATGTTCAGGAATTATCTTTAAAGGGAAAGGGCATTCTTTCCCCCCTCTCTATTTTTCTCTTTTCTTCTGGCTGGAATGTGGATGTGATGGCTGGAGCTAGACCAGCCATTTTGGATTATGAGGTGAAAGTGTATGTTGAGGATTGGAGGAGCATAGGTCCCAATGACCGTGGAGCCACTGTACTAGCTCTGGACTCCTGTTTATGTGAGAAATAAACTTCCACTTTGTTGCAACTTTGCTTCCACTTTGCTACTTTGGATAGGATACGGCAAACAACATCTAAAGCATAGCACTAGCTTAGTGGAATTAGGGGGCAGTGGCCAGCAAGAATAGATACTATCTTTTATATAATGGTTAAACGTTTCATGAAATCGGATGGACCACATGCTGACTGAGGATATGGCCATAGAGGAAATGGCGGGAGAGTGCCAAAGGGTAAATGCTGTTCCTTGTTGCTTTTCACAAAGTCATGTAAAATTGGGATGAACAAGGGCTAGAGCCAGCCAGACTGCAGCAGAGATGGAAGACAATCCTGCTTTACTAAGGGAGGCACTGGCTGGAGCCTGTGCTCAAAAGTGATTAAGGTCTTGAAGCACAGACAATGCCAATTGCCTTTTGCCAAACTGCAGCTATTAAAACAGTGGCCTTGAAGTGGAAGACTGGCAGCAGCAAGCCACTGTCAAGACTTCTTTGCCAGAAAACACAAACCAGTAGCTCCAAAGAGCAGCCTGAAGGTATTAGCCCCCTCCCTCAGACGTCTTGGTCAGGAGGCCCTCAGGTCGCTATCTTTAAGTTGAGATGAGGCACAGAAGAACAGAGAGCACTGGGCTAGACCATATCTTTGGCTGTGGGTACTTGGAGGAATTCTATTGGCAGAGAAACTACAACCCTTGGTTCTTCCCAAACTACCCCAGAAGTAAGGAGGGCTACAAAAGCTCTGCAGTCCCACCTTGGATATGGCCATGAAGGTCAATGGCAAGGAGGTCCTCCTGGAGAGTGGGACTGCGATGGCAGGTGGCTATCCAAAGGACTTGCTAGCCTGCCAGAAGCATCTTCACTATTCCTGCATTGGGAGTGGATAACCACCTGCAGTAGGGCTTCCTGTTCATTGAGTTTTCAATGGCTGTTTGCCTGTTTCTACTTCACTCCTGTTTATGGGATGCATTGGGAGGAGATAACTTGAGTTTAGAGGTCATTTGACCACAAGAAGTCACCCAGAGCTGATGGAGAAGACCACACATCATTCAAACAAGATTTTCATTTTAGGTCCATGCCGTATCTGGAAGGGGTTTAGGTTATTCACCTTCGGGGAGAGGAGGCATGGGTTCCACCTGAGCTAAGAAAGGTGCCCCCAAAGGGCTGAGCTCCGGCAGAGGTCACTAACTGTCCCTCAAGCCCATCCTTTCCTCGTTCCTCAGAAACAGAACTCCTGAATTTCTACTAGGCACATAGCATCTGGGAATAAAAACTACCTTTCCCAGGCTTCTGTGTGGTAGGTATTTCCCTGTACGTTCAGATCAGTGAAATGTAGGACATCCACATGACATACGCTAAGGAACAAGTCTTCCCTTTCTCCTCCCCTCTCCTCCATGCTGTCCGCTGGAATGTGAACGTGGCTGGAGCCGCCATCACGGACCTCAGTGCAGATGGCTGCATACCGGGGAGGGCCGAGCAACAAGTCAGAAGGAACCTGGGACCCTAGGGATCATGGGCCCACCTGGCAGTCCTGTGCGGTAGGGGGCAAAGAGATTCCTCCTTTGTGTAAACTACTGTTGTCATGACAGCTGAACTTGATTCTGATCTGGAGCCTGCCACACAGGTCAAGGCTGTCTGGGGTCACGCTTCTGACCAGAGGGAAGGTAGAGACGGGCACAGAGCAATCTCCTCCAAGAGGGTTAACATTTACTTTAAAAAAACAAAGCAAACAAAATGAGAAAACACCTCCAGAAAATCAAGACATCAGAATAAAAGTATCAACACACAATAACAGTGTTGCATAGCTTGAATGTTTTTATATTGATCAAATTGTATTTCAGCAGAGTCACTGTAAGAACAGGCCAGAATGAAAAACATTCCAAATTTACAGACAAAATATTGCTGATCAATTAAGATATTTTTCAAAACGACACGACTTAACACAAATCCCTTGGTTGTTCCAGATGGAACGTGAGTTATCAGAGATGCTGGACAGCCCGACTATCAGACCCCCCACCCCTGCTTGGCTCCTCAGACTAAGGTCAGACTCTTTGCCAAGAGCTGAGGGACCAGCTCTTGGAGACAAGTTCTAGAAACGTGATATATCTCTCTCTAGTAGCTTACTGGAGGCTTGGGCTTAGGATTAATCTCGATTCTCTAGAACACAGACTCCCAGAATGGTAGCCTTGAGGGCTCATCTAGTCCAGCCCAACCTCCCTTTCACTGATGAGGAAAGTGAGGGCCAATGGACATGTCTTGTCTAAGTCTAGTCTGGACCCACATCCTGCCTCTAACTGCCTCTCCCCATTGACACTGCCTCTTCGATGCCTCTGGTTCTATGATAACTTTCATGAGAAACAAAAAAACGTCAACCAGCAACTGTAGCAACAGCCTCGATGCTCGTCTCAAAACAAAGTGAAAAATGAAATTACTGTGGTAGGAACTGAAGACCAGCCTAAGTTTGCTCTCTAACCCTCCTGCCCCAACCGAACTGAGTCGAATCTCTTCTTCTGGAAAGTCAAACAACATCAAGCGCAGGTTCTAAGGTGTGACACCAGGAGAGGCCTCCCATCTTAAGTCTGCACACTGATGTCTAATTAGATCTTCCGAGAGCGCCAGAATGCAGGATGGAAATGCCTTCTCCATGCATACTCCAGTTTCCTGGGCAAACTATTTATCCTGATTTTGACGAAGTTCTTCACTTGTAGCTAATAAGGGCTTCTTAGGTCCAACTGAGTAAGTGTATAAGGTGGTGAAGCCGAAATCTTGAACTCCTCAATTTGATCAGTAGCATCTATAATATGTACTTGCACATTTTACTCCTTTTGGTAATTCTCTTATCTTGTCTTGTTCTTCCCCAGGGTTTCATGGATTTTGTTCCTGGTAACATCTGCTGAGTCTGAACTACTGGCCTGCACAGTGGCAGAAAAAGGCTGGTGGCAATCTTTGGTAAACTTTGGGGAGATTGATGTAAAATAATGGCAGCATTTCTGCAACCATATTAAACAATGCATTTCTTTAAAAAAGAAACAAAACACACAAACACAAATCTCCAAACTCATTTAAACTTCACAAGCTTTTTATACACAGGGTGGTGACGCCTTTTTTTTTTTTTTTTTTTATCAAATGGCAATGATTTGTTCAATATCCTGATGGGGTTAATTTACTTCAGCCTCTCTCTTTTTTGGTGCCTGGCTGATGGAATTTTCTGAGTCCAAATTGAATAGAAGTACTTGTACGATATTCCTTTGTGCCCTTGGTTCTCTTGAGAATAAAAGCGATTTCCTCTTACAAAAACCCCAGTGATTCTACTTCTGTTTCATGGATTTGGGGGCTAGTCACTAATAAATTAATTTTTCCAAGTAATGCATCCAGAGCAGAGTCAGATTCCAGGTGATGAAAACTTTAACAGCATGATCTCACTCAATCCTCATATTTGACCTAGAGTCCTCAGTATTATCTAGTTCACCTATTTTGATGCAAAAATGGAGGTAAAGCTTTCGGGTGACTAGGCCCAGGGCTAGCTGTTGAGTGGAATCAGAAACTAGATCCCCCAGCCCTTAGCTCCAAGCCTTGCTGCTACACTCAGCTAGCTTTGCGTCATGCTAGCAAGGTTGGGGCTTTGTCATCTCCTGTTGCCCAGCGTGGGTTATGACCCTGTACAACATCTCCCCCCACACCTGTCATTTAACAGTAAAATGTCAGTGGGGAAAAGACGGAAAGAATGCAGTAAATATGCCAGGTCTGGAGACAAAGAACTTTAGAAACCTGGCCCCTACATAAAGGTCTTTACCCATCTTCTGACCAGGAAACGTTTTTGCTCACTTGGTCTGGAATTTGCTAAACATCAAAACGGCCTCATTTCAGTGCGTTGTAACATGGAACCATCCTTTTTCTATAAATCTCGTCAAGAAATTGGATACTTAGTTAGCTGCTTCTTCTGGATACATAAAACCACTATTTCAAAATACCACATTCGAATTTTCACGTAATTTATTTTCCTTAAATAGTAATTTGCTACAATCCTGGCACAAGTTTTTAAAAAAAATTAACACAATATTAACAAAGGCAGAATTCTTTAGGACAATCAAAATCTTGGTGTACTTAGAATAAATTAACATCAAATTGTGTTTATATTCAGATAGTCTGATCCTCTCCTTTGAAATGAAACGGAGACCATTGTAACTACGGGTGAAGCACACATTTGTTCTTCTATACAGAGACTCATTCTTTATATAAACTCAACTGTAATTCGAATCAAGTTAGGAATCCTGAGAGACACTCACCTGCGGGCACGCACACACACAACACACACACACACACACACACACACACACACACACACACACACATCCACAGGCAACCCTCTCAAAGCTGGGTTCCCCATGGTTCAATGTCTGGATCTTTCCTCAGAAGGGCCAACGATTCTGAATATTTAGATGACATCCCATCTCCCCTCAGGAAAATCGTCATGGTTCAAGTGTGATAGCTCGAAGTAGCAGCAATCCATGTATTAGATTCAGTAGTGGGTGATTCCAGTCCTGGGCGCTGGGGGTGCAGCAGGAGGGAGGCAGACACAAGAGGCGCCTGCTCGGAATGCTAACACCTCGGCAACACCGGGAGTCCTCATTCTCAGAGTCTCAGCTGGAGACTCACCTGAAACCTGCACTGCCCGTCCGGTTCAGGCACTGGTGGGAACCTGAGGAGGGTCACTAATGCAGGGAGGAGGCAGGGCACAGGGACACGACTCTCAGAAATGCCAATGTCAGATGTGGCAGGGAGACTGGACAGAGGAAGGGAGGGCACAAGGGCACAAAGGCACTGCTCGTCTTCTGCCTGAGACCCCATCCCCTGCCACTCAGTACTTTCATGGGGTCCCCCGAACATCATCGAACTGGTGAACACTGTTTCAGCTCTGCCCAGACCCACGGAAAGTTCAGCTCTCAGTCCTAGACCCGTATACACACAACGCATCCAAGTAACTGAACAGCCACACCATCTTGCTTCTGGGAGGCCCATAGCCTGGCTGGTGCCCTCTCCCAACTGCCCAAGGATGGTTTACAGGAATATGGAGATGAAGAGCGAGGGAGGCATTAGGACAGGCCCCGAACTGAGCTCCCTGTCTGCTTGGTTCTCTCCAGAGGCGGCACGGGCCTGCAGGATACTATAACCACATGCGTTATCTACACAGTTCTTATGTACACGATACCTTTTTTTTTTTAATAGAAATTTAAAGTGCCTGGGTCAAATGTGCTCACTCCTTTCCCACAGCCTACAGGTTCCTCTTGCCGCTTCCAGAGAGAAGGAGGATGCCCCGGGGAAAGAGGAATGAACGTCTTCACAGCAGTCTTAACTGGGATCCAGCATCTGGAGTAAGCCTTCCTCATAAACGCGTAGAATTGCTTCACACACGAACTTGTACTGGCTCTGGGGAGGAAAGGAAAGCCCATCAAGCCCGCAGCTCCACAAACACAGCCTCTCACCCCAGACACAGTTATTCTTTCACCTCATTCATAAACACCCTGAGCTCCAGCTCAAGTTGGACCCGGCCCTGGGTTCCATCCAGGGGCACAGAGTGCAGTGAACACAGCTGTGAGTTCATTGTTCTGTGTGACAACTCAGCCGAGGGGGACCAGCAGCCTGGGGAGTCTGGGAGGGACAAAGGTCGCTGGAGGGTGGCCCTTCCAGATGCACCAGCGTGCGGCTCTGACAAAGATGCTAGCGCAGAGGAGCAGGGTCAGGGATCATGGTCCTCGCCTGGAACACATGGGTGTGGGGGTACTGGAGGGAGGCTGCAGAGGTGGGCTGGGACCTCACTGTGGGGGACCCCTGCACTGGGGTCAGGAGTCTGGACTTTGGCTTTTTGAAAGGATAGCCACTGGAAGTCACTCTGCAGGATATGGTTCTTTTCATTAACAAACACCTGAGACTTATTTGAGGGATGTGTTCAGGGTGAAGGAAAGCCTCAGACTGAGCTGCACCAGCTAGGAAAATGTGTCCAGAAGATACACTTGAAACATTTTTTTAAAACCAACAATGAGGTTCTCCATACCACAAAACCGGGCAGAGAACAGTCTTAACAACTTTTTTCTTCTCTTAACCAGATTTCTTGGGTACGTGCATACCAAGGCGCTTCAGTCCTACCCGACTCCTTGCAACCCCATGGACTGTAGCCCAAAAGGCTTCTCCTAGAAGGGATTCGCCAGGCAAGAATACTGGAGTGGGTTGCCATGCCCTTCTCCAGGGGATCTTCCCGACCCAGGGACTGAACCTGCATCTCTTGCAACTCCTGCATTGGCAGGGGGGTTCTTTACCACTAGGGCCACCCAGGAGTGCACATGAATTTAAAACAAGAGCTCCTGTGATGACCTAGTGGGGTTGGGATAGATGGGTAAGTGGGAAGGAGGGGATATTTGTATACTTATAGCTGACTCATGTTATTGTACAGCAGAAACTCACACAACATTATAAAGCAATTATCCTCCAATTAAAAATAAAAATAGTAAATAAATAAATAAAAACAAGAGCTCATAATCATTAGAGGGATCTTACGAACGTAGGCCACGAGCCTGTGAGGATACCGAGCTGTGTGCAAGTCCCGCTCTCTTCTCTGCTAAACCCTCCTCGTCCATCAGGGGTGGGGCGGGGAGGTGTGGGGGTGTGTGGGGTGTTCTGGAGGCCTTCCCTCTAGAAAGCCCTGCCTTTCCAAGTCAGCTTCAGATGCTCTTCCTGAATTCTCAGGCTCCGCTTGGACTTCTCCCACTGCCGCTGAGATTCATAGTCAACTGAGGCGGTCCTACTAGATAAAAGCACAGGCCTCTCCTGCTGGTTGCACTGTCTGTTGGAAGGGATGAATGAATGAAGAGGGGACAGATGGGGACACTGAGGCTTAGAGAGGTTAAGGGACTAGTCAAAGGTGGCCCTGTACATGGGGGAGAGTGAATCGTGTACTTCCCCAGAGCTCCCTGCCCCTCCTGTAGATCTAGGGGAAACCAGAATATTTCCTCTTTTTTTTTGGCCTGCACCAGGAGGCACCTAGATCTTAATTTCCTAGCCAGGGATTGAACACGTGTCCCCTGCACTGGAAGGCAGAATGATAACCACTGGATCACCAAAGAAGTCCCCAGATCATTTCCTCTTAAGGACACCGGCAGCTCTGGGTATCAAGGGGAAGACAGCCCAGAGTGGGAGAGAGTGGGGCCCTGTGAAACATCTAGGTGGGTGGGGTGAAACCCTCAGGTGACCTTGCTTACTTCTGACAGACAGGTGATGATGGGTCAGTGGCTTGACAATGCAGAGTGCAATCAGGGCTGCTCCCTGGTCAGCAGGGAGCAAACAGCTGTCAGGAAACAAAACTGTGCGGCGGGAGAAGTGGAGGGCAGCAAGCCGCATAGGCCGGATGGGATGGGCATTGGAACTGTTCAGCCCCTGACAAGCTCTGTGACCATGGGAAAGTGACTCAGCTCCCTGGGGCCTTGGTCTCTTGACTTGCAAAGCCCTTTGTATAGGCCTGGCCATTGTTAGCATTTTTATTATTAGATTTCTACTCACTGATGTCTGCACCATCATGGCGCGCTGGTCTCGCATTTTCCGAACAATATCCAGCGGGTAAACGGGCAGGTTCCTCTCGATCAGGCACATGGCTGTTTCCATGGTGACCAACACACCGGTTCGACCTATCCCAGCACTGGAGGAAGAGAAGCAGAGGCGGAATTTGCTCAGACAGCATTTGTGCACAGCCCAGCTCAGCTCCTCGTCAGTTCCCACGCTTATTCAGATGGAGTTCTCCTCCCTGACCTTCAAAGGACACGGAACTTTGAGCTGAGGGCATGCTCCCAAACGAGCCAGAGGCTTAAAAAACCAATGGGAAGAAATCCATCTTTCTGTGCCAACTCCACCCCCATCTCCTGCAGATCTACCACAGGAACAGAGGGAAAGACGAGGTAGGGACTCTGTTGTCCAGTTCTAGGCTGCAGTCCGAACTCGTCCAAATCTTTGGACAGAGTGAAGACAGAAAGCAACCAGAGCCTGGTAAGCGTATATTGAGTCTTGTGGGATGTAGGTGGGTTTGATGCCTGCCAACTGTCTCCAGGCCTTGCCCAAGAAGTCTCAGTATTGGTAAAACCAGGTCAACAAGCCACAGTACCTGCAGTGAACCAGGACAGGCTCACCGTCCACTCTCAGGGACCGCATGTAGTTCACAAATTCCAGAAAGTCTGAGGAGTCATCGGGGACGCCGTGGTCTGGCCAGGCCACATACTGGAGATGGGTCACTGTGTGTTCCTCCCCGGTCTGCAAAGCGGCAGGGAAGCCTTGCTGAGTCTATCTGGACTGGTGGGCAGGAGGACCCCGGCCCCTTCCCAGCCTCCAGCCAGCGAGCTCCTGTCTCTGGACGCTCTTCTGCCCACTGGGGGTCTCCCAGCCACACGCCTGGCCCATTCCCACCCATCCGCCTCCCCATTGCTCCCAGGCCAGCCCTGTCTCTAGGACCCTGAGGAGGCCACCTTCTGCCTGATGGCTCTCTACCACTTCTGCCCACAGTCATCTCTTCCTGGTTGGTCCCATGGTACTTGCTGTCAAGGCCACCCACATTGGCTTTTTTTTTTTTAATGGGCAAAATATAAGTAACAAGAAGTCTACCATTTTCAACATTATTAAGTGTATAGTGCAGTGGCATTAAGTACATTGGCAAAGTTGTACAACCCTCCCCACTCTTCCTAGAAACTTTTCAGCTTCCCAAACTGAAACACCGCACCCATTAAACACTAACTCTTCGTCCAACAGCCTTGCAGCCTTGGCAACCTACTTCTGTCTCTGTGAACTGACTACTCCAGAAGTCACATGGTATCTGTCCTTTTGTGTCTGGCTTCTTCCACTCATTACACCGTCTTCCAGGCTCAGCCATGCTGCAGCATGGGTTAGGATCTCCTTGCCTATGGGGGGCCTAGGATTCCACGGTATGAATAGGCCATGTTCTGTCTACCTGCTTATCTGCCAGTGGACACCTGGGCCGCTTCCCATGTACGCTGCTGTGAGCATGCTGCTGTGAATTCACTGCTGTGAACACGCTGTTGTGAACACGCCGCTGTGAACACACTGCTGTGAACACGCTGCTGTGAACACGGATGCTGGCTCTCTTCCAGGCAACCTTGCACATCTACTGAAATGCTCACCGGCTGAAAACCCAGACTGACCCAGGAGTAAAGGCCTCCCCAGGCCCACGGTGGATGCTGGTTTAGCACCAGCCTTTAACTCGCGCCTTCCTGGGTCCCTCCACAGTCCCTGCCACACGGGCCCCGCTCACCTTGGTGTTGGTGACCAGCATTTCCCGGAACACGTACGCGATGGTGCAGTCCTCTGACTGACAGCGGATGTGAAAGCTGCCGTGTTCCATGATGTCGGGGGGATTGGGCCAGTACTGGTGGCATTTGGTCTGCAAGGGAATCGCCGGGCAGGAGTTAGGCTGGGCTGTGGGGGTGCTCATGAGTGGTTAACGGGACAGACGGGTCGGATGCTGGGCTACAACTCTCTCACTCGCACTAGATGCTCTGAGAGCTACTGGGGGGAAAGAAACGCGGGCGAGGCCGCTCCGCCCTGTGTCTGTGCTGTGCTGTTCAGGAAGAGGGGGCAGTCAGTCTGCCAGGGGCCAGGACACAGCTCCCACCCTGGCTGGAGCTCCAGGAGGAATGCACTGACTCTCTTTCCTCATCACTGGGTCCAACTGCTGGACGGACAGGAGAGCCTCAGACAGACGTGAAGAGGCCTTGACTTAGGAGCTACCTCTGCTCCCCACCCTCCCCCACTGCAGGGCCTCTGCCCCTTCCCTGCCCTCAGCACCACCTTTTACCTCATCCCTCCTTCACCATCCGCTCCTTACCCGCTGGAGGAGGAAGGCCTCGATGCACGGCCGCTAAGAGTACACATTTGAGAGCCAGACGGAACTCCATTAGGGTTATCCTCTCCTCCTCTGTGAGCCCCGTGACCTCAAACCTGCTACTACTTAACCTCTCTGACTGCCGCACTCTTCACCCGAAAGACAGGACAGCACCTGTTTCCCAGATGGTGACAGAGGCTGGAGGTGATGGTGTGCAGTGCCCGGCTCACTGCGGGGGAGGCGGGGACAGGTCAGCAGCCGCCGTCATCACTGTTGTTGCTACAGTCCCATGAGCACTTTCACCTATGACTCATACCGAGCCGACGCTCAGCAGATGGCAGAGGAGGAACCCGGGCTCAGTGGGACTCAGTGAGCTGCCCCCAGTCCAGGGCGGCCAGGCCTCCCCACAGGTGGACTGCCCTCTGCCCCAACCCCTCTCCCCAGTCTCCTCTTCCCCCTTCCAAATCCTAGGGCTTCCCTGGTAGCTCAGCTGGTAAACAAACTGTCCGCAACGCAGCAGACTCTGGTTCGATTCCTGGGTCAGGAAGATCCAGTGGAGAAGGGATAGGCTACCCACGCTAGGTATTAGAGACTTCCCTGGTGGCTAAGACAGTAAAGAATTTGCCTGCAATGTGGGAGACCTGGTTTTGATCCCTGGATTGGGAGGATCCCCTGGAGAAGGGAACAGCTATAGACTCCAGTATTCTGGCCTGGAGAATTCCATGGACAGCACAGCCTGGTGGGCTACAGTCCACGGGGTTGCAAAGAGTCGGACACAACTGACTGACTTTTCAGGTTCATTTTCTAAATACTGCATCCTCTGCCCTAGCAGTCTCGCTCCTGCCTCTGGCCTCAAAGCCAAGTTCAAGCTCAAGCTGCCCATCCCATCATCGATCTATCAGTCAAATTCTGACTCATTCAAAAGTTTTTTTTTTTTTCTCTCCAAGCCTACGGCTTCATCGATTTGGGTAAAAATTATGCTTACTTAAAGTGAAGAGGGGGTATAAAGCCCCAGACACACAAACATTTGAAAGAGCTTTCCTATTTTTATTTTCAAACATCACCGTGGATGTTTGGAGTTAAAGCATGCTGCTGGGAAGGTAGAGCTAAGAATTTACTTGAAAATGTTAAACCTGGGGGTTTGGGTTCGTGACCACTTCCCAACTCCTCTCAGACACAAAGGAAGGCTGTCTGTAGAACCCGAGGCAGAGTGGATGCCCACCAGGCCTGTGCCCACCTCCTCCTCTGCGCAAGGGTGTGGGTGTCTGCTGCAGGCTTCCTGGGGTCCTGCCCACAGGACAGCTCTTGGGAAGCTTCTGTCTGCAGTGATGAGCCCATTCAGGGCTGAACCACAAATATCTCTCTTTCTAGAGACTCCCAGTGAATCTGACCAGAACAGGACTCTCTTTACCTCTCGATCAAATCTAGATTTTAGGGTGATTTGGATCTCAAAGTATTTGGGGGTGTAGCGGAAACAGCAAGAAGTTTGTGGAAATTCTGAATTTTCCTCCTGGTTATTAAGTTCCACTGACTGACTGTGCCATCCTGGCCAAGATACTTCACTTTCTTGACCCCCGGTTTCCCCGTGAATGCTGCTGCTATGGGAAAGGATGATCCTAATGGCTTTTTTTTGGCTGTGCCTTGAGGCTTGTGGGCTCTTAGTTCCTTGACCAGGGATTGAACGCATGCCTTCTGCAGTGGGAAGCATGGATTCCTAACTACTGACCACCAGGGAAGTCTCTAATACCTATTTTCTTTTGATCGGTATATGCTAAGCACTAAAGGGTGCTTTTTTATGGACATTATGTTATCTGGGCCTCAAAACAACCAGATGAGGTAGATAATGCACTGCCTCTGTTTTGCACAAGAGTAAACTGAGGCTCAGAGATTGAATCTGCCTGTGTCCTGTGCTACAGATAGGAAGTGAGGCGTATGTAGATACTGTTTCAATGGAAAGACTGTTCTCTATAGCTCGGTTTCCTCTTGGAGGAAACAATGGACCTGAAGAGAGAACACAATGGAAAACGTTTTGGGTGGGAATAAAAAGAGAGGGCAAGGAAAGCGAGCCTGTGGTGGGACTGCCTCCCAGACCCTCAGCCTCTGGGGGAGGCTCCGTGCACCTGACGTGAGAGCAGTACGGAGCGGAGAGGAAGATCCCGGCAGCCACAGGCCCACGGGGAGGCCGCTCAGCTAAACGCAGAACAGAGGAAAAGCAGACGGGACACGCTGAGAACCTCGTCTCTCAGGAGAGCAGGGGACAGAGCTGCCAGCCCAGGAGGGCTGACTCCCAATCGGGAGGAACTCAGGGACAGTGCTGGCAACCAGATAAGGGACCTCAGGACAAAAGGCGCAGGTCAGCTGAGAGTCTGTAACAGGAGAGGCAGGAAACATGCAGTAGCCTGGATTTGAGAAGAACAGGCTTCCAGCCACCCATAAACAACAGAAGTCAGTTCCTGGGGCCAGAGATGGCCAACGGAATGCTCTGACTCATGGGAGATGGAGATCTCTAACGCAGGAACCTGAAGGAATCAGCCGGAAGGGGTTTGACTAGGAAGAAAGGGCTGGGAAACAAACCCCCTCCTCCCACCCCCCACCGCCCTGGGTCACAAGGAGACCTCGGAGGATCTCAGGTTCAGAGCGGACTCCAATCAGGACAGAGCAGGAGGGGCAGGACTCTCGAGAGCAGGCTGGAGGAAGTGAGGCTCCTGGATGAAAGAAAGGGCCTTTTCTCCCACGCTGGTGTGGGCAGAAGGACGGGAAGAAGGGGCTGCCATCAGGGCAGATCATCTGTCACCAACCACGCCTGCTGGAGCTCCCCTGACTCCACGGAGAACAATGGCCTTGCAGCTGGGACGGGCTGAGACGACTGAGAAGGGGAAAGAGCGGCCCAACACAGGTGAGAAAGCGCCCGGCTGCCCTGTGGGTTCAGGTGTTGGCTCTGAGGAAGTGCAGCATCGCTGAAGACCTCCTGAGCTTGGGCAGTGGCACCTCCACAGGCAGTTTTGGAGAAAATCTGGAGCATTCAGCATCCCTCCCCGCACTGCCAGAGTCAGAACAGACATGCAGACACAGCACAGTTTCATATGGGGGAGACTGGCGACAGCAAGGCCATAACCATGATGTCTTGTATCTATAAAATGCCAGAATGGCCCAGATCAAGGCCTGCAGAGTGTGGGACTTGGTAGGAGGTTAGGAGTATTAAACGAATTTCCCTAATGGCTCAGACAGTAAAGCGTCTGCCTACAATCTGGGAGACCCAGGTTTGATCCCTAGGTAGGGAAGATCCTTGGAGAAGGCAATGGCAACCCACTCCAGTACTCTCACCTGGAGAATCCCATGGATGGAGGAACCTGGTGGGCTACAGTCCGTGGCGTCACAAACAGTTGGACACAACTGAGTGACTTCATGCTTCACTAGGAGTATTAAACTGCATAGACCCACATGGTGGGAAACTGTTTTTTTCCACGTGTGCCATGAAGAATGTCTCAATTTGGACCTAGGATAGCTTTAACATTATCTCCTTAGTACTTTAATTCTTTTTAGGAAAGAGCAAGCAAGGGTGTGGGCAAGCGGGCCTTGGGTTAAGAGCCTGGAAGGCAAGAATATTTATTTAGGCTTTAATAATATTGCCTTGTGGCTTTTGCATTTTTACATATACCCCCCTTTTATGGCAAATGATATTGGGCTTCCATTTAAGACATATCTTTCAAAGCAAATTTTTTAAAGCAAGGAAAGGTGAGCCAATTTGAAGAAAAATAATAAATAACACTGCAGCAAAATATATTTAGTCCCAGCAACAATCAAGGTGGCACCCAAACTGTTCCTGTTAGCCAACATCTGTATGATATTTATTGTGTGCCAAGTACTTTTCCAAGAAGGCTGACTGTATCAACTCATTTGATCGCCTCACAAGTGCACAACGTGCGTACATGCTCAGTTGCTTCAGTCCTGTATGGTTCTTTGCAACCCCACGGACCGCAGCCCGCCAGACTCTTCTGTCCATGGGCTTCTCCAGGCGAGAATACTGGAGTGAGTTGCCATGCCCTCCTCCAGGGAATCTTCCAGGGATCGAACCTGGGTCTCATGCCTCCTGCACTGGCAGGCAGCTTCTTTACCACGAGCGCCACCTGGGAAGCCTCACAAATACACAACAGGCATCATTAGCATTCCATTTCATGCAGGGGTTCTGCTGGAAACTGCACAGGTAGGGAGTGACAGAGCAGGAATATGAACTCGGGAAGTGTGGCCCTGGCATCTGCCCTCTTACTCAGGACACCAGAGAACAAGACGGGTGCAGGTGATTCAGAAACACAGAGACTACAGATAGGACTGTGAGCCAGCTGGCACTTCTGGAGTTCAAAAAAGGTCCCAGTAACTTCACTGCTTTTCCAAAACAAGATCAGAAAGTCACACACAGGCACACAGAAACAGAGTATCAACAAAAATTAAAAACAGGCAAAAAACAAGACTCCCAGACAAAGGGATGCCATAGACCTGTTGCCTTGTGATTTCAGCAAAGCCTCTGAGAGTTCTCACAGTAACTAGGTAAACCAGATGCAGAGACGGCCAGGCTGGAAGCAGAGCTGGGAGTCAGCAACTGCTCCCCAAAGAGTGTCTGCAATGCCTCTGACTCAAAGCATTCTAGAAGGAGCTTCTGATTGTCTCTTGAGGGCCTTTATATTTTGAAACAGTGATTTATGTGACGAGATTCTGATCAACACTGTGAGTGACAAGAAGCCAAGAGTGAGGGCCGAGGTGAACAATGACAGATGGGAAGCCCAAGGAGCGTGAAGGCACACAAAAGGCCAGATCTGATGGCAAATCCTCCCAGGGATGATAGTGACGGACACACACACAAAGCTAATGTTTGCCAGACACCTGTGACAGACAGCTCTCTAAGCTTTCCATATATATCGTCTCAGTGTCCACAAACCCTCTGAGACGGCACCGCTATCTGCAGCTTACAGACAGGGAAGCTGAGGGTCAGACAGGTTAAGTATTTATAACTTGCTCCAGAAGAACCTGTTCTGAACCCACAGAGTCTGGCTCCAGAGCCCCACCGATATGCCACAGTGTAGGTGTCAGGAGTCAAGTGCATGCGTACAAAATGGGGAGACTGACTCCACAGCAAGACTGAGACAAAGACCAGACGATTTCTGCTGACCACCCACTTAATGGCGGTCCAAGATTATCTTCAGATAACTGAAAGGGCACTGCATGGAAGAGAAGGGCCACTTATTATTGTGTCTTCCAGGCAAGAGAAGTTGGTGGGGTGGGGTTCAAAGCGCTGTGGATTTTAGTTCATTATGAAGAGGGATTTTTAAAAAAAAAATCAGAGCTGAATAACCCACGGATGGACCCTGGAAGTGTTTTAGCCAAGATGGGGAGCCATCTGCCTGGGACAGCCTAGGTGAACCCACAAGGCTCTCCAGAATTAGCAGGAATGCTGATTTTGCTCTTTGGGGTGAGAGTGTAGACTGATCTCAAATGAATGATCCATTCCGATTCTATACTCTGACTTCTGGCACAGATCCATCTGGCATTCTGAACTATATACTGAGGACAGGCCTGGGAGGAAGTGGCACATAGATCCCTTAAATATTAATTTATGTTTGATTTTTGAATGTGTTTCCAAATGAACATTTCATCATGAAGATATCTAGATGCAGACAGAAGTTAGAGAACTCATGCTACATAGCACTTCTTGCACACTGACTTCAGTTACACAATTAGCGATCTGTTCCTATGAAACACACACGTTAGGCTGAACACAGCATGCTGCCATCACTCTCCTAATTAAGCCCTTCTTAGCTTTTTTTTTTCTTTCTTGCATCAGGTTTTGTTGTAAGCAGAGACCGACAGAGGTAATTTCTCCTACTCTGTATTCCATTGTGAACCTGGCCCTTAAACACTGCTCTTCTGAGGATCAGCTTGTGTCCTAGGTGGGTGAGATCACAGCTAACACAGGAATTCTGGGGCAGGTGAGGCAAGGGGAAGCACCTTCCAGCTTGCTGTAACAGATCCAAGGCAGGAATGGAAGGGGCTGTCTGATCACTGCTTAGCTTGGAAAGGCCAGCAAGTGGGAAGGAGGAGGGTTGAGTTTCCCCTGGAGCTGTCCATCAGGAGCTGTGAACAGATTCATGGGTCACAAAGGGGGCTGGAGTGGGCGACATGTCAGTAAGGGCCTTTCCAGCTCTGAAGCTCGAGTTCCGGCAGAGCAGAGAGAGACGCGCGCCTGTCTGGAAGTCAAGCCACTTACCCGGCCTCGCTCGGTGAGAGTCGTCAACATGACGATGAGTGATAACTTCTGGTCCCAGACCACTTGCCAGAACTGTGCGCAGGTATGTGGCAGGGGCCCCTGAGCAGCAATGTACTTGTTCACAAGGTGAGCAGCAGGAACTTCCATCTAGCAGGAGATGGTTCAGGCATTAGAATCTGTTACTGCCACAAGGTGGACAGGGAACTGCAGCTCACACACTTCTAGCTGCTGACTGTCAGCACACCAGAAGAACAGTTCTACCAAGTTTGGGCCAATAAGAATAATCAAAGGGAAAGCTACTTTAGAAAACGCTTCAAAGGTGTTTGACAATAATGCTAGCCACTCAGGACAAACCTACGTGAAATTCAATAGGTGATAATCAGAAGTGGACCTACAAGATGAAAGAGAGTTTAAATGACCTTCTCTGCTATATCCTAAATATAATCAATATTGGGAATCTGCATTTTCAGCAATGCATGCCAACCCTTATGCCCACAACTTTTCCTATGCAGGGTTTTCTATCAAAATATTTTCTTTGAAGCATAAACCACACAGGCTTATGCCACCAACTACTGTTACACTTTGCTTTCTGCATGGCTGCCAATGTCTGTGCCACTCAGCTGATCAATTTTTCTCCCCAGCTTCATTGAGGTATAAATGACAAATAAAAAAGGTATTTATTTAAGGTATACAACGTGATGGTTCAGAGTCAAGTTCCGGAACACATCACCCCCTCACAGTAGGTATTGTCCGAACTGATAAATGTTAAAATAAGAGCCGCTGTCTTCCCTCTCCTACCCTGCTCTGCTTTTACTTCTAAGCTCTTTTCTTTTTTGTAATTTTTAATTATTTATTTGGCCATGTCCGGTCTTTGTTTTGGCATGCAGGATCTAGAGTGTGTGCGCTTATTAGTTGGCATGTGGGATCCTGCTTTCCCGACCAGGGGTTGAACCCACATCCCCTGTATTGGAAGCCAGACTCTCAACCACTAAACCACCAGCAAAGTCCCTAAACTAAGTGTTTTCTGTAAAAGAACACTCAGAACTGGCTGAGCTTTGGAACAGCACAGTGATTCACTCATTCTTAGGTGGGGATAGTAAATGGAGGTGCTTAATTCATGGCTCGGTTGGTGCTTGGTTAATGGGTTTCTCAGCCCTGGTCTTAGCCACTCCCCACCCCTGAGTGCATGGTCTTACCGCCCCCACCACTTCAGTGCTCTAATCACAGGACACCAGAGATGCTGAAAGTGAGGTCGATGAATCTCACAGATGCTTTGGAATGAGCAGAATCACTGATCAGACCCATTCTTGCTGGTAGTTATTGACATCGTGCTATAATCTGAGAACTTGAGAAGTCCTCTGTTTATTTAGATCAGATAAACAGTGAGCTGAGGGCCAGATTTAAATGCTGCACTGTGAGCTAACAGTAGTTTTTGATATTTTTGCATGGTTGCATTTGAAACGGTATATATAAGTACCTAACTAATATCCTCAATTTTGTCTCTTGGCTTGCAGAGACCAAAATATTTATGGTCTAGCCCTCTACAGAAATAGTGTGCTGAGCCCTGGTTTAGATGAAGAGGCTGAGGTTCACAGAGGCTAAGTTGCCCAAGATGCATTTTCAGAGTGAAATGAATACTTTCCCCACGACAAGTTGAAATTTTTGACCTTTTGATTTTGGGCTATTGATTTTATTTTTAGGCAGGATGTATAGTAATCAGATGGGGGAGGGGAAAAATACAGAAAGTTACAAATGTACCAATGGCCAAACAAAGCACCCATAGGTCAGCAGTTGAGGACAGAAGGTTGAGTTTTGGTCTCATCTGTTAGCTTTACGACTTTTCAGATGATTTAATCTCTGAACCTTGGTGTCATCCTCTGTATAATGAGACTGTCCTGCCTTCCCTCAACAGCTGCTGTGGTGCTGAGACGAGACAGCGAAAAGGAAAGCAGTTTGCATGTCACTGTCATGCTTGTTACAACGATTAATGTGCCTTTTCTCAGGATCCGGAATTCTAACTTACGTTCACATAACTCGCATTAATGTAATCTTCGTTTCCCTGCAACAATACCCGGGTGGTGTCATCTGTGGAGGAGAAAGAAATTTACTGATTATTCGGAGTGTTATTTTTACCACCCCAAGTAAACAAGGGTTCAGTTCCCAGCCCATCTGCAGCCCTCGCCTCATTAGCATAAACACTATTCCCCAACTGTTCCGAGTTTGAAATGGCTGCAATAAAGACGGTGGTGTTTACAGACACACTGAGAGTCGTTCCAGAATACCAGACAATCTGTTTTAAAAAGGGAAACATTATCTCAGTGCGTGTGGGGGGAGGAGGCTTTCATGCCAGATACTCACAAGGCAGTACATCTTTATATCGGTTTTTGTCTAGATTTTGAGGCAGCTTTGCAAACGTGATGGCCAAACCAGGCTTCTTTCTATAGAGTTGCTATATGACAAACAGGGAAGTGAAAAAAAAAAAAATTGGAAAAAACAGCTATGAAGAGTGTGAAAACATAATCTAACAGTAAAGTTTACCATTCACAGCAGCCAAATCTTAACATTTAATAGTGGTTTTATATATTAAGAGAAAAATCTTCCCAGGAAGAAATTCTGTAATCCCATGAGAAACTGACTAAATTCTTCAATATATATGGATTTTTTTTAACATGAGACTCTTGGGGGAAAAAAGTCATAGGAAGGAGTGTGAGTCACAGATAATGGATCACAGTAAGTAAATCTTCATCTTCATGACAATTATTTGACAAGAGCTAAAAGCAAGTAGAGGAAAAAAAAAGTGTTCTAACTAAAAATTAAATAGAAGTCATTTACATTAGTCTAAAAACATTTACCTCCAATTTAATGGAGTGAACCACGTTCTTTGCCAAGAACAAGAGCATTTTCATTCATCATTTCAGAAGTATACCTCCACAGTAAAAACATTTATTTCAATACATAGTAAACTTCAATTAAATATTCCTTTAAGGAGGTATTTCCCTATGCATGCAATCACTAGCAAAAATTCAGTTAAAACCCTCACTGCATATCGAGAAGCACGTATTAGACACATTTGTACTGTACCTGATGTCATGTTAATAACAGCTCTAGGAAACGTATTTAATAGTATTCTTATTTTGCATGCAAGAGGCACAGAAGAAAAGCTTGGCTCAAGATTACAAATGAGAGGCTGAACTCAGATCTGACTCTAATGCTTGAGCTTTTCTCTTTGAAAAAGAAACAAAGACAGTGCTAAGTCGTGTCTGACTCTTGCAACCCTATGGACCTGCAGGCTCCTCTGTCCATGGAATTTTCCAGGAAAGAATACTGGAGTGAGCTGCCATTTCCTTCTCCAGAGGATCTTCCTGATCCAGGGATGGAACCCGAGTCTCGTCTCTGCATTAGCAGATGGGCTTTTTACCAGCTGGGCCACCAGGGACGCCCCAAGACACAGCAATTCCTTCCCAAAGTTTCCTCCTACCCTTTTGAGTTTTCTTTTCTATACAACTGTATCTGCCACTTCGAGCTAGAGTGTGAAACAATATTCACCAGTGGTTTTAGTTATCTTTGTGGGAATTCTAAAAGTTGTTCTTTTTTTCAGTGCTGGAAGTGATTTTTTTGGAGAAAATTTGAAAAATTCAGACTAATATAAACCAAAAAAACGATCAGTAACTTCAAAACCCTGAGATATCTCTTTTCATCTATTTTATCTGTTTTTCATGCTTACATGTATACAAATGTATGTAATTATATGTGTGACTACACACAATACACAGATACATTACTTTTTTAAAAACAAAAAAATGAGACAACATATATTAGCACTTCCTATATGATGTTCTATGGAACCCAAATATTCTGGAAAAACCTATACTAGGTGGTGCTTAGAATAAGTTTCAAGGTCACAGAAATTTAGGTATTACTATAAGTCATTTTATATCCTATGAATCCCTAACTTGGCAAGTCCTGCAGTGCCTAAGCTTCGTTAATTCTGATTAGAGGATTTCTCAAGCTAACTTGGCCATGAGGATCTCACGTCTCACAAGAAGTATTCTGGGAACTATCACCATAATTTTGAAGGCTGTTTCTCCTACTTATTATATAACGTCTAGTTTCCTGTGTCAGTTAAATAGTTGAAATATTCTCTATATACATGATTTCAGCTGGCACAACAATCTGTAAGTTTTCAAAGTTTAACTTTTATTCCACTTCTTGACTGAATTGTTTTCAATTATTTACTATTAAATATTCCCAGGAACAGAATTACTGAATTAAAGCATATTTTTGAGGAGATATGTATGTATATAGTGGAGTTGTCCTATAGGGGAATATGAGAATGGTTAGTTTGCCAAATTGCAGCCAGCATCACCAATTAAAATGTGCTTGCAATGTGAATAGAGAGGCAGAACAAGGTCTTTCTCTCTATATTTTTGCATATTTTGTATTTTTTATTTTATAAACCAGCTTTTGTTGGTCTGTTTCTTTTTTTCCTCCGATTTGTTCTTTTACTAAACAAACAAACTGTAGAGGAGACAATTAGCAGAGAGATTTTTGATAATGATAATTATGTCTCATACATTTACCAAATGTTCAGAATTTCCGGTATTTCCCTAAGCTCAACTATTAATCATCTTTACAGTTTCAGCTCCTAACAATCAAGTAGCCACTGAGCAACTTCTTAGATGTCTATGAGCTTTAATGGACTCTCCAGGCTCCTTCGAGAAATACATTCACGATTTCTTAGAAGTTTTGGTTTGATTCCGGGAGAAGGAGAATATCTGAGTCAGTCAATTCCCCTAAATGTCATTCAGTTCTAACTAACTTCAAAGAAGTGAAGTCTAATTGAGTGAATATCATCAGTAATGCTAACCTGGAGGCAGGAAGTTTTTCTTTTCCAAATAACAAAAATGTAAATGTAATCAACTTGAGATGGTTTAGTGGAAAAGCATAGATCTAGCAAAGGGCTTTAACGGGAACAAGCTTATGAAGTATCTCAGCAGTAAATAAGTGCTGATAAGATTAAAGAGTATTCAGTTCAGTTCAGTCGCTCAGTCATGTCCAACTCTTTGCGACCCCATGAATCGCAGCACCCCAGGCCTCCCTGTCCATCACCAACTCCTGGAGTTCACTCAGACTCACGCCCATTGAGTCCGTGATGCCATCCAGCCATCTCATCCTCGGTCGTCCCCTTCTCCTCCTGCCCCCAATCCCTCACAGCATCAGAGTCTTTTCCAATGAGTCAACTCTTCGCATGAGGTGGCCAAAGTACTGGAGCTTCAGCTTCAGCATCATTCCTTCCAAAGAAATCCNCCCCCTTCCTTCCCCCCTTTCTCCTCCTCCCATCTGAAGATATGCCCGCCCCACCCATGAGGCAGCCGTCCGTCCACAAGCCAGGAGGCGCGTGCTCACTGGGCACTGGATCCGCCAGGGTTTCGATTTTGGATTCCCAGCCTCCATAAATGCAAGAAGCAGATGTTCATTAAGGCAACCAATCTGTGATATTTTTGACACAGCAACAGAACTAAGACACTCACCGAACACTGTCATGGTGATGGAGTGAAGGAGGCCATGAGGAAAGGAAGGTCAGAAACAGAGAAATGGAAAGTGACAGTCTTAGAGTGTCTTAGAGTATGTGATCACGGCTTTGCTGCGTCTGTATCTAAACGTCTTCTTAACGTTGGCTCCACTTCTTGAGCTGTGACGTAACCGCCTTCAAGGAGCAGAAGAGGATGGGCTGGCGTTAGGCAAAGTGGTGTGCAGATGACTCAGCAGGCGTACATATTAAGGTTTAATATTATGAGGTAGAGTGGGCTGCGGATACAAGTATCATGTAAAACAGTAATTACTCTGCCTGCCATTCAGGAATTAAAGAGCACTTCAATAGTGCTGGGAGAGAGAAAATTGGCCAGGACGGCCTGGTCAGGCCCTCTCGCCCCATGTCCTGCAAATAATGGCTGTGTAACAGCCGTTACATAGTGCCGTTACATAGTGCCGTTCACGCATGTCACGAGGTAGTCGCTTGGTCAAGGTTACCGTGTGCGGCTTGCCTGAATGGGCTTCCCCTAAGACAGTGATGGCATTACAGCTGAGTCCCGGCTGCACCCACTGGGTCAGCTACGAGAAGACGGAACATAGCGTATCCACTGGTACGGCTGCCGTGCTAGCCAGCAGGCAGGTTGTATGCGGCTATGTTGTGTGCGCCTGTCAACAATTGGTGTACTTGACGGGATACCCACCTGGTAGAGAAGCCTGAGACTCCACTGGATGGAGCCAGCCAGGGGCCACCATTCAGTAAGTGGCACTGTGTGGCTGCGGCCCTCTCAGTGTGGGCTCTGCTGGAAGACTGGGAGGTGGTGGATGGTTCACCAGAGAGCGCTGGAAAGGCGTTGCAGGCGTGGAGTTCCCTTTTGCCGAAGAAGGCTGCTGGCACGCTGCGGGGGATTTTCCCTCTGCCCTGAAGGTGAATATGGCCAGTGCTCTCCGTGACACTGTGTAATGTGCAGAGACACTGGAAAGAGCCAGACCAACATATGTTGGCATTAGAGCGAGAACCTCGTGGTCCTGAAGAGCCCAGCGTCTCTGACGGCAAGGCAGTAAGGGACGATGATGACGAATGTTACAAGACTGAGGGTCCCCACTTGGCAGCGAGGCCCTTTGTGCAGCAAAAGTGAAGCCTGAGCAGCTTAGGACCCAGGGAAGTCATCCTCAAAGGGCTCAAGGGTCCCCCGATGTGACTGAGTTCATGACATATCAACCATGTACTTGGGCAGAGTTAGTTGACTTGGGTAAATTGTTTCAGCAAAAGGCAAGGGAAAACCTCGGCGGTGTGGCTTTTGCATCTCTGGGACACAGGAGTGGGCCCAGCAGCTGTGGGGGTTTCGTGGGCCTTTACTGAGAGAAGTAGACAGATGGCCATCTGAGACACCAGTTTGAAAGTGTGAAGACCCTGAAGGGGGCCCGAGCTGGCAGGGGTCCCATCCGGGCTACACGGATGCAAATGAGGGCTGGTTTCTGTGCAGGCATATGTCGAGTCAAGGCTATGGTTTTCCAGTAGTCATGTATGGATGTGAGAGTTTGACCATGAAGAAAGCTGAGCATTGAAGAATTGATGCTTTTGAAGTTTGGTGTTGGAGAAGACTCTTGAGAGTCCCTTGGACTGCAAGGAGATCCAACCAGTCCACCCTAAAGGAGATCAGTCCTNTGTGCAGGCATATGTCGAGTCAAGGCTATGGTTTTCCAGTAGTCATGTATGGATGTGAGAGTTTGACCATGAAGAAAGCTGAGCATTGAAGAATTGATGCTTTTGAAGTTTGGTGTTGGAGAAGACTCTTGAGAGTCCCTTGGACTGCAAGGAGATCCAACCAGTCCACCCTAAAGGAGATCAGTCCTGAATGTTCATGGAAGGACTGATGCTAAAGCTGAAACACCAACAATTTGGCCAACTGATGCGAAGGGCTGACTCATTGGAAAAGACCCTAATGGTGGGAGAGATTAGGGGCAGGACGAGAAGGGGACGACAGAAGATGAGATGGTTGGATGGCATCACTGACTCAGTGGACATGGGTTTGGGTAAACTCCAGGAATTGATGGACAGGGGGGTCTGGAGTGTTACAGTTCATTGGGTCACAAAGAGTCAGACATGACTGAGTAACTGAACTGCCCTGATGCCGTGGAGGCTGCGTCCTGTGTAGACAGTGTGCCGTGGAGGCTGCGTCCTGTGTAGACAGTGTGCCGTGGAGGCTGCGTCCTGTGTAGACAGTGTGCCGTGGAGGCTGCGTCCTGTGTAGACAGTGTGCCGTGGAGGCTGCGTCCTGTGTAGACAGTGTGCCGTGGAGGCTGCGTCCTGTGTAGACAGTGTGCCGTGGAGGCTGCGTCCTGTGTAGACAGTGTGCCGTGGAGGCTGCGTCCTGTGTAGACAGTGTGCCGTGGAGGCTGCGTCCTGTGTAGACAGTGTGCCGTGGAGGCTGCGTCCTGTGTAGACAGTGTGCCGTGGAGGCTGCGTCCTGTGTAGACAGTGTGCCGTGGAGGCTGCGTCCTGTGTAGACAGTGTGCCGTGGAGGCTGCGTCCTGTGTAGACAGTGTGCCGTGGAGGCTGCGTCCTGTGTAGACAGTGTGCCGTGGAGGCTGCGTCCTGTGTAGACAGTGTGCCGTGGAGGCTGCGTCCTGTGTAGACAGTGTGCCGTGGAGGCTGCGTCCTGTGTAGACAGTGTGCCGTGGAGGCTGCGTCCTGTGTAGACAGTGTGCCGTGGAGGCTGCGTCCTGTGTAGACAGTGTGCCGTGGAGGCTGCGTCCTGTGTAGACAGTGTGCCGTGGAGGCTGCGTCCTGTGTAGACAGTGTGCCGTGGAGGCTGCGTCCTGTGTAGACAGTGTGCCGTGGAGGCTGCGTCCTGTGTAGACAGTGTGCCGTGGAGGCTGCGTCCTGTGTAGACAGTGTGCCGTGGAGGCTGCGTCCTGTGTAGACAGTGTGCCGTGGAGGCTGCGTCCTGTGTAGACAGTGTGCCGTGGAGGCTGCGTCCTGTGTAGACAGTGTGCCGTGGAGGCTGCGTCCTGTGTAGACAGTGTGCCGTGGAGGCTGCGTCCTGTGTAGACAGTGTGCCGTGGAGGCTGCGTCCTGTGTAGACAGTGTGCTGTGGAGGCTGTGCCCTCATAATCATATGGGTGGCCTGGACTGCTGGGATTATTGTGGGTCCGTGACGATAAAATGATGCAGGAGTGGAGTTGCCCTGAGGCTTTGCTGCAGTCTCACGTGGGCAGCTGGAGGACTGGCCTTGGTCATGGGAGATAAAGGCACTCCACACGCAGCGCCTGTCCCCTCTAGCTCCGGGCTGCAGCACGAGCCCCGGGTGGCGCCTGGCCCTGAGCGCTGACACCTGCTGGGGCTGTAACTGTCTGTTGCTGTCGCTACTGTTGTTGCAGGATGTGAGCTCAAACATGGTGCTGCGTGTGCTGCAGAGGGCAGAACCTACGCAATCTGTGGGACAAGAGACCCTGGAGGGGCGGGGAGGGGCAGAGACCAAAGTAGCCCAGGTGGTGTGTTCCGGCTCTCACCCCACGCTTTGTAAATGATGCGTGTGTAACAGCTGAGATGGCCCCAGTGCCGCGCGTGCGGGTCGCGAGGTGCGCGCTTGGTCGCAGTCACTGTGTGCGCTAGGCCTGCGGGGGCCCCACCTGAGAAAGCGGGGGCATCACTGCCGAGTCAGGGCTGTGTGCCCTGGGTCAGCCACGAGAGGAGGGCGTCCAGCATGTCCACGGCCACGGCTGCTGTGCCCACCAGCAGAGAGTAAAGGTGTCAGCCCTTCCTCGGGCTCTTCGCATCTTTGCCCATCCTTCAGCTCGCACCCTGCCCACCCTGGGTTCAGCGAACAGTGCGGACCATGTGGACCGTGTGAATAGCAAGACCACCGATGCGGCAAACAGGACGGAGAACAATACAAATAGCGTAAGTCCACTTCCTACAGAACTTCCTGGTAAAGTGTCTCTGGGACTCATCAGAGGTGAGAAGTCTCGGGATACCACATGTAGGGGTACTTTGTATGTTTATTCAACTTGTATTTTTGAAATTTTGCTTTCTTTATAATATCCGTATTTGCTTATTGGAGGAAATTGAGTCATAAGAAAATATAAAGAAGATAATAAATGGCACCTATAATACTTCCACCTAACATTAACCCCAGTTGAAATTTTACTCTATTTCAAACTATTTTTTTGTTTGTACATATTCGTATAACTGCGATTATGTTTCCTTCATTTGATATTATATTACAATAATTTGCTCTGTGTTATTAAAACCTCTTGTAAATATCATTTTGGTGATTGTGCAATATTCTACCAACTAAGAGCCTCATAAATTGCTTAGCCTTTTCTGTCATGAGTTCCTTGACATCTGGGGACTTGGGGACAAAGTAGTAACTCACTTTACAATGTGTCCCTTATCTCTGCAGTCTGGACACAGTACTTCACTCAGACCCAGGTAAACTCTGTCCTTACCCCCATGTTTGAGGGAACCCACACTTCAGAACACCTTTCTCAAATTTCCTAAGTCCTCCCACGATGCCTGGGACCAGCCCAGACCAGCAATCAGGCCTGGCTTCATGCATGTGACCTATGTGGTCACACAGAGCCCGGTGCTCAGATGGGACTTTGCTGTCACTGTCTTGAAAGTCTACATAAATTTTAAACAAGGGTTCCCACCTTTTCACTTTGCACTCATCCCTGCAAATTATGTAACCAGTCCTGAGTCTATGCAGATTATGCAGCCATAGGAAAAACACTGGTTTTAAATAGAGTGAAATTTCAACTGTGGGTAACTCTGGGTGGAAATATTATGGGTGACATTTGTTATACTTTTTATATTTTTCTATGACTCAAATTTTTTCCTATTATGTAACCATCTCAATGAGATATTCTGCATCCAGAGCAGAACCTTATCCTCAGGGCTCTCTGACCCTTAGCCCCAAAGTCAGGCCAACCGGATGTCCTGTACCCTAGGATTTGTGTCTATAGGGTTTCCTAGGGGCTTGGTTCCAGAAGGGCAGTCTGGCAAGAATATCACTCACATTGGTAAGTGTAGCATGTCTTTTGTAGGATCAGGCTAGGCCAGGTTACCAGGATGGTGCTGACTCAGTGAATTCTGGGTGACTTAATTCTAGGTGGCTCAAATTGTTTATGTAGTCAAGGGTCCCATGTACGGAGCGCTGGTCCTGCTTTGGCCAAAGCACAAAGCCGCCTCTGCTTCAGTTTTCCGCTCCACTTCCCACACCCCCACCCTTCTTGTCATTTTCCCAGCTCTTGTCTTGGCACGATCTGGTTTGATTTTTGGCACAAGCATAGAGTCTCAGTGAGTATGAAGTCCGATAAAGAGGTGGCGAGGATGGCAAGGTCACAGAAGGCCAGCGAGGACCTCCTTATTGGCAGGGACTGTCCCCAACAGTAAGGGCCTTGGGTGGGGCATCAATTCCCACAGGGCTTGAAGAACATTAGCAAGGGCCTTGCTCTGAGTCAGGACCTATTTATAAACTCTTAGTTTCTCAATGTTATATGAGGAAGCTGAAATTTTCACAATTTCTGGTATGAATGGAAAAGTCACAGCATATGGCAGGAGTGATGAATCTTAGGAAGCTTAAAGTTTTGCTTTTCTCAGAGGCTCCTCAGCTGAGAAATCTCTAGTTCCTTCCTTCCTTCTTGCCAGTTGGGAATCAGCTTGGCTCAGCTCATCTCCTGTGAAGGTTTGGACTGTGGTCTTCGAAGCAGCAGGTGCCCCCAGGGCTCTGAGCTGGGGACTGTGTGTGTTGGTGGGGGCTGGGGGTCAGGGAGCAGAACCATGCTGGAGAGCACGTTACTGCCTGGAGGTCCAGCTTTTACTCCTGACCTGTGTTTGGCATCCGAGTCCCACTGTACTAATTCAAGGCTCCTGATCCTGGGTTTTGCTCTTATCTGCTGTTCCCGTGACTTTGGCTCCTCGCCGTCCCCAGAGGAGAAATATAGTCCTGGAGGATTTCCACATCAGAAGATTCAGGGGTGGCCTTGTGGAGATCTGATCGTGTGCCCTGGGATTAGATGCAGCAGAAAACCTGCGAGGCCATAGCTACTTGGGAAGCCATCATTCACCCGTTCACGAAACACTTATTAAACCCTAGCTGCTTCCTCGGCACTCTTGGAGACAAGAAAAGAATCAAGCTTTTTTTTTTTTTTACCTTCCGTGGAGCTCACAGAATAATAGGAGGGCCAAGTGACAAAGCAGTCTGAGAAGCATGGAGTAGAGAGAGGCGTGTGTCACGGGCTGAGGGAACGTAAAGGAGGACGAAGCTGTTTGGTCGTCTTACAGGGAGGCTGCAAGATGGAGCGAGCAGGTCTTCATGGAGGAGGTGCGCTTTGAGTCTTGAAGGGAGAGTCAGAGCCACCAGTTAGGTTGGTGCCGTGTGACTTGTCTTGGCCAATGGGATGTGAATGGAGCGACGAGCCTCCTGGCAAAGATAGTTAAAAACCAGTGTGTCTCATCCATTTTTCCCTTTGGTAGAATCATTGGAAGTCGTGTGTTGGAAATTGTGGAGCCTCAAGATGGAATTTTTGGGGGACTGTGTAGGAGAGAGCCACCCAGGAGGATGCCCCACCCACACAGATCTTTGTGCCGGTGGGCAAACCTCTACTGCGGTAAGTCACTGACATCTAGGGGCTTCCTGGGTGGTGCTACCGGTAAGGAATCCGCCTGCCATGCAGGAGATGGGAGGTGCAGGTTGGATCCCTGGGTCAGAAAGATTCCCTGGAAGAGGGCACAGCAACCCACTCCAGCATTCTTGCCTGGAGAGTCTCAGGGACAGAGGAGCCTGGTGGGCTACAGTCCACAGGCGCACCAAGAGTCAGACGTACTGAAGCCACTCAGCACGCAAGCGTTGAGATTTAGGATGACTTGCGACAGCTTGGCCAATCCTACTATGACAAATTTAAGAAGTTTTTGTAGCATGTACGGTGGCATTTCCAAATGAGAGGGTAACACGTAAACTTCATGGAGGTTTCGACGTCTTCATGTCTTTCTTGAAGAAGAGGAGCTGCTGATTTTCCTACTGATTCCAGCCCCTGCTTTGCTAAAGGTTGCTCTGGAAGAAAGGACAGCTCTCTGTACTTCCAGCGTACTAAATGCTTCTCAGGGTACTACTGTGTGCTTCTGTGGAGAAGGCCCACAGGAAAAGAGGTGCAGACTCTGGTTATGGAAAGCTGATGGACTGTGTGGAAATGGTGAATACCAGGGTGATGTGGCGGGGTGCAGACATTATTTTAGAGATGAGAGTTGGAGGTAGCAAAGACTGTTCACCTGCCTCTGAGTCATTCTTGGATGGGGTGTCTGGCCCCATCAGTTATGGCTTTCCTTAGTTTGTGGAGCACTTGACCCTCTCTGTCCTCTGCTTTGTGGCTGTCATCAGTTCAGTCTCTCAGTCATGTCCACTCTTTGCGACCCCATGGATTGCAGCACGCCAGGCCTCCCTGTCCATCACCAACTCCCAGAGTTCACCCAAACTCATGTGCAGTGAGTCAGTGATGCCATCCCACCATCTCATCCTCTGTCTCCCCCTTCTCCTCCTTCCTTCAATCTTTCCCAACATCAGGGTGTTTTCAAATGAGTTAGTTCTTCCCATCAGGTGGCCGAAGTATTGGCGCTTCACTTCAACATCAGTTCTTCCAAAGAATACCCAGGACTGATCTCCTTTAGGATGGACTGTTTGGATCTCCTTGCAGTCCAAGGGACTCTCAAGAGTCATCTCCAACACCACGGTTCAAAAGCATCAATTCTTCAGTGCTCAGCTTTCTTCACAGTCCAACTCTCATATCCATTCATGACCACTGGAAAACCTTAGCCTTGACTAGATGGACCTTTGCTGGCAAAGTAATGTCTCTGCTTTCTAATATGCTGTCTAGGTTGGTCATAACTTTCCTTCCAAGGAGTAAGCATCTTTTAATTTTATGGCTGAAGTCACAAATTGTAGTGATTTTGGAGCCCCCAAAATAAAGTCTGCCACTGTTTCCACATCTATTTGCCATGAAGTGACGGGACCAAATGCCATGATCTTTGACTTTTGAATGTTGAGCTTTAAGCCAATTTCTTCACTCTCCTCTTTCACTTCAATCAAGAGGCTCTTCAGTTCTTCTTCACTTTTGGCCATAAGGGTGGTGTCATTTAAATATCTGAGGTTATTGATATTTCTCCCAGCAATCTTGACTCCAGCTGTGCTTCATCCAGCCTGGCATTTCACATGATGTACTCTGCATATAAGTAAAATAAGCAGCATGACAATATACAGCCTTGATGTACTCCTTTCCCAATTTGGAACCAGTCTGATGTTCCATGTCGAGTTCTAACTGCTGCTTCCTGACCTGCATTCAGGTTACTCAGAAGGCAGGTAGGGTGGTTCGGTATTCCCATCTCTTTTAGAATTTTCTACAGTTTATTGTGATCCACACAGTCAAAGGCTTTGGCATAGTCAGTAAAGCAGAAATAGATGTTTTTCTGGAACTCTTCTTACTTTCTCAATGATCCAGTGGATGTTGGCAATTTGATCTCTGGTTTCTCTGCCTTTTCTAAAATAAGCCTGGACATCTGAAAGTTCACTGTTCACATATTATTGAAGCCTGGGTTAGAGAATTTTGAGCATTACTGTACTAGCGTGTGAGATGAGTGCAATTGTGCAGTAGTTTGAGTATTTTTGGCATTGCCTTTCTTTGTGATTGGAATGAAAACTGACCTTTTCCAGTCCTGTGGCCACTGCTGAGTTTTCCAAATTTGCTGGCATATTGAGCAGCACTTTCACAGCATCATCTTTCAGGATTTGAAACAGCTCAACTGGAATTCCATCACCTCCACTAGCTTTGTTCATAGTGATGCTTCCTAAGGCCCACTTGACTTCACATTCCAGGATGTCTGGCTCTAGGTGAGTGATCACACCATCGTGGTTATCAGGGTCATGAAGATCTTTTTTGTACAGTTCCTCTGTGTATTCTTGCCACTTCTTCTTAATATCTTCTGCTTCTGTTAGGTCCATACCATTTCTGTCCTTTATCGAGCCCATCTTTGCATGAAATGTTTCTTTGATATCTCTAATATTCTTGAAGAGATCTCTAGACTCTCCCATTCTATTGTTTTCCTCTATTTCTTTGCATTGATTGCTGAGGGAGTCTTTCTTATCTCTTCTTGCTATTCTTTTGGAACTCTGCATTCAAATGAGTGTGTCTTTCCTTTTCTCCTTTGCTTTTTGCTTCCTTTCTTTTCACAGCTATATGTAAGGCCTCCTCAAACAGCCGTTTTGCTTTTTTGAATTTTTTTTTCATGGGAATGATCTTGATCCCTGCCTCCTGTACAATGTCATGAACCTCATTCCATAGTTCATCAGGCACTCTGTCTATCAGATCTAGTCCCTTAAATCTATTTCCCACTTCCACTGTATAATTGTAAGAGATTTGATTTACATCATACCTGAATGGTCTAGTGGTTTCCCCTACTTTCTTCAACCTAAGTCTGAATTTGGCAGTAAGGAGTTCATGATCTGAGCCATAGTCAGCTCCTGGTCTTGTTTTTGCTGACTGTATAGAGCTTCTCCATCTTTGGCTGCAACGAATATAATCAATCTGATTTCGGTGTTGACCATCTGGTGATGTCCATGTGTAGAGTCTTCTCTTGTGTTGTTGGAAGAGGGTGTTTGCTATGACCAGTGAGTTCTCTTGGCAAAACTCTATTAGCCTTTGCCCTGCTTCATTCTGTACTCCAAGGTCAAATTTGCCTGTTATTCCCGGTGTTTCTTGACTTCCTACTTTTGCATTCCAGTCCCCTATAATGAAATGGACATCTTTTTTGGGTGTTAGTTCTAAAAGGTCTTGTAGGTCTTCATAGAACCATTCAATTTCAGCTTCTTCAGCATTACTGGTCGGGGCACAGTTTTGGATTACTGTGATATTGGACGGTTTGCCTTGGAAATGAACAGAGATCATTCTGTCATTTCTGAGGTTGTCATTTTTGAGATCTGTCATCAGTTCTGGGCAATAGAAAAAGTCTCAGTCAACATCCCACAACACTGTTTGCAAGCTGTTTGTGAAAGGCGTTGGGGCCCAGGAAATCTGTGCCTCGTCTCTCAAATCATTAATGGCAGAGCCAGGATGAAGTCCAAGTTCAGTATTTTTTTTCTCTCATGGCTTGATTTTTTGTTGTTGTTGTTCATGTTTGCCTTTTCTCTGGCGCGTTCTTCCTCACCACACCAGGAATCAAGTGGGTCCTTTCCTTTAAACGGGACTCAGGAAACACGGGACAGCGACGGCACTCTTGAGAAGAGGCTGACCTTTGGTTAAGTCTTGTGTCCAGCTCTGTCTCCCAGCCCATCAGCTTCTCTCTGTGTGGCCTTATGAGTCACTCATGCTTTCTCCAGTCTCAGTTTCCTGATCCAAAAATGTGACAGTCAGAAGTGAGGGGAGGTATGTGCTGATAATACACCAAGAACCACATCTGGCTTAGAGTGACTGCCCACCAGGTGTTGGCTACTGGGGTGAATCCAGTTTTCAGGAGGAGATCGAAGCAGCATTGCAAAGAACTGGCTTAAGCAGGTTTTGTCTGAATTTGTTGCACCTCCTTGTCCGCCTCCACCCCCTTTCCCCTATGTGCCCACCTAGGGTCCATCTGGCTTTTGCCCACCGAGTTCCCTCTGCCTCTGTTTCTACCAGGTCAAACCTTCTGGCATCTGGCTTGTTCTTTCCAACAAAGTGTGTTTTTCATCCTCTCAAAGCCACAGCAGCAACTCAATGATCTGAAGATGAACTTTTTTTTCTAACAAAGAGGGAAAATAAATCCATTTCAGACAAACTCAGGTGCATGCTAAGGGAGGCATTTTGGAGGCACTGCCCTCTTGGCCCACAGCGTTCCCATTTGTGCCGTAAATCATGAAGGGAACCAACTGGTAAGAGTTCATATCAGGGTGAGTCGACTGGTGGCCTCAGGCCTCACACTGTACTCTGGCTCACTTAGGGGGTCTTACACAAAGACAAGAGCAGAAAAAGACACTGGGAGGCAGATCAACAGAAGCACCGGCAGGGCCAGCTTTGTCTTGGACATTTTAAGACAGTGGGTCCACTCCAGCCAGACTTGGGTGAGTTAATCTGAAACTCCCTAGGTGCTTTAGGAAAGTTGAGGTCACTTTGTTTAGCTTCTGATACACAAATGGTGTAACCGAAGCAGAGAGAAATATATGTTGGCAATTATAAAGGCTCTATCCACATCAGGGTGGAGATGAAGATGGAGCCCTGGTGATTTGTGATTCCGTCACCAGCCCCTCAAGCTGTTTCTAACCTCTTATTTATGGCTTTCCCTGGGCTGTATATCTTATACACACAAAACGAGCGAAGGAGTGCAAATGAGAAAGCAGCTTTCCTTATGGTCTATTTTCACTGCCTTGCTTGGCACCAGGGTAAATAAAAACACAGACTCCTGGTCTTTGGGCGACAGAACTACCCCTGGTGTTTACAACCTAGAGAAAGAGATATTGGTGGGCAGAGAAGGCTGGGGATGTTGGGAGAGACAGTTTTGGATTTTGAGTTATCTTTCATTTCCTAGGCCAGGAGAATCTTGACATTCCCTCAGATGCCTTCTGAGGCTTTCATGAGTCTCCGAGGTGAAATATACCTAAGGGATAGATGGAAATACTTGTCCCAATCTTTGCCTTCTCTAAGATCCACACCGTCTCCGTGGCTCTGTCATGGGTGGGGTATATTTCCCCTGTCCTTGACTCTGGGCTTGGCCGTGTGACTTTGCTGTGGCTAATGGCACCAGGGCAGAAATGACAGTGCGTCGTTTCTGAGCCTAGGCCTGAGAGGGCCGTGTACATTTTCATTTGCTTTCACTCAGATTTACAAGGGGAAAGGAAGACTTTTAGAGCAGAGCAGAGCTTCTTAGATGAAGTTTACTATGTATGGGACAAGAGTCCAGGAACATAAAACACAGCCTGTGCGGTGAGGTTATCCTAGCCCTAAATCTCAGTGATTTGCCACAACAGGGATTTTCTCACCCAGGCAAGGTCATTGTTGGGGGGGGGGCATGGTACGGAGTGGCTGTCTTCCACACAGTGACTGAAGGATTCCTTCCTGATGCTATACAGTTTCAACACACAGCTTCCACAGATGTTGCCAAAGGGGCGGGGGGAGAGGGGTGAGACACACTAGCTTTTAACTCTATTTGTCTGGAAGCTTGTCATTTCCATTCAAAGCCCTAGAGTCAATTAATCATCTCTACCACTTTTCCAGATCCCACGTATATGAGGTAATATGCGACATCTGTCTGTTTCTGACTTACTTCACTCTGTTTGTAGGCCCGTCCACGTCTCTGTAAACGACCCAGTCCGTCCCTTTTTATGGCCGAGTAATATTCCGTTGCATACATGTACCACACCATCTTGGGCCATTCATCTGCTGATGGACATTTAGATTGCTTCCACGTCCTGGCTCTTGTAAACACTGCTGCAGAGAACACTGGGTGCCTGTATGTTTTTGAATTGTGTTTTCATCCGGGTATATGTATCTAGGGGTGGGATTGCTGGGTCATAAACTAGCACAGCATTGTAAAGCTGCTGCTGCTGTTGCTGCTAGGTCGCTTCAGTCGTGTCCGAGCCTTCACGACCCCATGGACTGCAGCCTACCAGGCTCCTCCACCCATGGGATTTTCCAGGCAAGAGTACTGGAGTGGGTTGCCATTGCCTTCTCCAACGTTGTAAAGCAGCTATACGCTAATAAATATTAATTTTAAAATAAGCCTCTGGGTGAGAACAGTCAGGGAACAGGGGCTAGTTTTGTGAGAACTGACTGCCTGTCATACCCTTGCACATCCTTCCAGCCTCAGCTCAGAGGGCGTCTCCTCCATGAAGGTTTTGACAGCACCTCCTGCCCCCTTTTAAGGAGAACAAATTGCTTCCTCCTCTTTATGGTTCTGCAGCGCTTTGATATAATAATATACTGTATCTTGACAACAGCAAAGCCCACGGGCTTTAAATTTGAGCCTTCCTAAATTTTAGAAGGGCTGCATTGGCCTTTGCAGTGGACGTCTGTTATCCCTGTGTGTCCAGCACCTGTTTGCCTTCTTTGCTTTGCAGAACCTCTCATCTGTCTTCAGTCCATGGCTGTGCAGGGGCTGACCTGCCCCTCAGCTCCAGGGAGGCACAGTCCCAGCGCCCCGAGTCTGTGCTCGCTGCAGGGGTAAGCATGTGACTCCAACTGGTCTGATGGGACTCGAAGCCAGGACTTTTCCCCTAAGGTTTTAATTGAAGTATAGGTGATTTACAAAGCTGAGTGAGTTTCAGGTGTGCGGAAAAGTGATTCAGTGATCCATGTGCATACATTCTTTTTTATATCTTTTCCATTATGCTTTATCCCCCGTCTATACTGTCGTCTTCCTTGTTACAGAAGTTTCACGTTTTTCTGTGTTCTTCTCAGTTGTCCTATCTTAATATTGAATGTAGTTCCCTGTGATATACTGTAGGTCCTTGCTGTTTATTTCTTTTATATATTGTACTGTGTATCTTCTAAACCCAAACTCCCTGCTGTCCCTTTTGGTGTAAGAAACGGCAACCTGCTCCAGTATTCTTGCCTGGAAAATTCCATGGACAGAGGAGCCTGGGGGGCTGCAGTTCATGGGTCACCAAGAGTTAGACATGACTGAGCAACTAAGCGTGCACACATCCCTTTTGGTTGAGTCATTAACCTCAGTGATTTGAGACCCTGGAGGTTAATTGGGCCGGAAACCATTCTTTCTTGAACTTTTCAATGAAGTGACTAAATTTTATTTAGTTTTAATATTTTGTTTTTGCTTAAACCAGTTTGAGCAAGATTTTCTCTCACATGTAACGTGAAGATTTCTGAATTTTCAAATAGTTAAAGCTAAGTATAACATTCTAAAATGCCCCCATCCATCAGAATGTGAAGATGAGAGTGTAAAGTGTTTTCCTCACTTCCCACTGGGGAAGTGGGATCCATTCAGCAGTGACTGTCCTCAGAGATTCCCATGGACAGTCATCGCCGAGTGGATCCCACTTCTCCCTGTATCAGTGAGGGCTTCCCCGGTGGTGCTAGTGGTAAGAACCTGCCCGCCGACGCAGGAGACATGAGAGGCGTGGATTCAACCCCTGGATGCCAAGATCCGCTGGAGAAGGAAATGGCAACCTGCTCCAGTGAACTTGCCTGGGAAATCCACGGACAGAGGAGACTAGTGGGCTACATTTCATGGGGTTGCAGAGTCAGACACAGCCGAGCGTGCACACACTGAGTCAGTGAGGTTGCGTTGAATGTGCAGGGGTCTGACTCTGCAGCCCCTTGCCATCTTTTCTTTTATTGCCCTTCTCTCCACAGATCTTCTTGATTATTTTGTTAGTAACGCATGTGTGCTAAATTGCTTCAGTAGTGTCTCTTTGTGACCGCATAGACCGTAGCCTACCAGGCTTTTCTGTCCATGGGATTCTCCAGGCAAGAACACTGGAGTGGGTGGCCATGCCCTCCTCCAGGGGATCTTCCCGACCCAGGGATCAAACCCGGGTCTCTTTTATCTCCTGCATTGGCAGGCGGATTCTTTACCACCAGTGCAACCTGGGAAGCCTTGTTAGTCATGAGTAATTCTTTATTCCTAAGGCCTCCTAGACTCACCACCTGACCCTGGACTCCTACAGTTCTGCTCAGTTACTATCAGCCATCCAGTCCTGGGTTTGCTCTTGATTTGCTGTGAGTTCAAGGGCATTCCAGCCTTTCTTCCCTTCCTCTTGCTTTGACTAGCTATAAAAGTAGACTTGATTATGACGCCACAAGAAGGCAAAGTGGATTAGCTCACCATGCAGAGCTTTTGTTCCTTAGGTTGAGTGATGTTACCCCATTGCAGTGCAAAAGCCCTGGCCAGGGCGGATTGTTAGGGTGCCTTCTCCATAACCCCTGCAGCCTGGCTCCTTCCCTAAGTGGACAAGGCTTCTCTACATCCCTCCTTATCCAAAGGCACGATGGGTCTTCATTTTTTCTGGTCTTCGCACCAGTTCTTTCTTGCCCATATGTTTTTCATCTTTCCATAATACTTCCCAAGGTAGTGAAAGTTAACTTACTCTCTTTGAAGTGGTTTCCTCATGTCTGAATAGGGGTGGTAATGTTTACTTCCCAGAATTGTTATGATGTCTATGAGATTAGCTGCATAGAGGGAAGCGCCCGCAGCCTGGTGGGTCGCAGCTGCTGACACACGTTAGTTCTCTAACCCTCTAGGATATGTGCCTTCCTGTCCTTTTCCTCCTCCATGGTGATAGTGAAACACAGGCCAAATATGTTTCGTTTTTTAAAGTAGCTAAAGGGTGTCTTTATCAGCTCTGCTTTTGTTGCCGTTTTTCAGGCCTCGGTCGTGTCTGACTCTTTGCAGCCCCATGACTGCAGCATGTCAGGCTTCCCTGTCCTTCGCCATCTCCCGAGCCTGGCTCAAAATCATGTCCGTTGAGTCGGTGATGCCATCCAACCACCTCATCCTCTGTCGTCCCCTTCTCCTCCTGCCTTCGAATCTTTCCCAGCATCAGGGTCCTTTCTAATGAGTCAGCTCTTCGCATCAGGTTTCAGCTCCGGCATCAGTCTTTTCAATGAATATTCAGGACTGATTTCCTTTAGGAATGACTGGCTGGATCTCCTGGCAGTCCAAGGGACTCTCAAGAGTCTTCTCCAACACCACAGTTAAGAGCATCAATTCTTTGGCACTCAGCCTTTTTTATGGTCCAACTCTCCAACTCTCACAACCGTACAAGACTACTGGAAGAAACACAGCTTTGACTATATGGACCTTTGTTGGCAAAGTAATGGCTCTGCTTTTTAATACACTGTCTACATTTGTCATAGTTTTTCTTCCAAGGAGCAAGCGTCTTTTAATTTCGTGGCTGCAGTCACCATCCACAGTGGTTATGCAACCCTTTCTTGGGTTTATTTTCTTATAAAGTCTCACTGTTTCCACTGTTTCCCCATCCATTTGTCATGAAGTGATAGGACTGGATGCCATGATCTTTGTTTTTTTTTGAATGCAGAGCTTTAAGCCAGCTTTTTCACTCTCCTCTTTCACCTTCATCAAGAGGCTCTTTAGATCCTCTTAATTTTCTGTCATAAGTGTGGTGTCATCTGCATATCTGAAGTTATTGATATTTCTTCCCTGAATCTTGTTTCCAGCTTGTGATTCATTCAGCCCAGCATTTCACATGAGGTACTCTACATGTAAGTTAAACAAGCAGGGTGACAATATACAGCTTTGATGGACTTCTTTCCCTGTTTGGAACCAGTCCATTGTCCCATGTCTGATTCTAACTGTTGCTTCTTGACCTACATACAGGTTTCTCAGGAAGAGTTAATGTGGTCTGGTATTTGCATCTCTTTACAAATTTTCCACAGTTTGTTGTGATCCACACAGTCAAAAGCTTTAGTGTAGACAATGAAGCAGATGCTTTTCTGGAATTCTCCTGCTTTCTATTGATCCAGTGAATGTTGGCAATTTAATCTTTGGTTCATCTGCTTTTTCTAAATTCAGCCTGTATGTCTGGAAGTTCTTGGTTCACATACTGCTGAAGAGTAGCTTGAAGGATTTTGAGCATTACCTTGCTAGCATGTGAACTGAGTGCAATTGTGCAATAGTTTGAACATTCTTTGGCATTACCCTTCTTTGGAATTGGAATGAAAACTGACCTTTTCCAGTCCTGTGGCCACTGCTGAGTTTTCTAAATTTGTGGCATATTGAGTGCAGCACTTTAACAGCATTCTCTTCTTCTCTTAGTTGAATTCAAATTGAGAATTCTTGAATTTTCAATAACTCACTCAATTTACAAATGGAATTTCATTTGAGAACTTGACCCTGCCTCTTTCCTTCCATCCGCATGACACTGTCTGTCATGGAAATGGAAAGCCACAAGAATCCCTGTTCTCAGCCAGCCTCTGAAGTGTTATTCCTTTCCTGGCTGCCTTCAGCCACCCGTCTTCATTTGGCAGCTCTGGCAGTTACTTCTGCTCTAGAGAACAGTAGCTCCATGGACCATTTATAGATGCCAGGAGATCTAAGAAGTTCCACAACTGAATAATTTTGTGAGCCACTTGGCTTAAAATAAGAACATCAGTCTTCTGTAGGACTTCCTAGAGTCTTTTAATAGTAACATATTTTGTGAATCTCCAAGGGAAGTGGGAGGGACATAGCACGCAAGGTTCCCCATCACACTTGGCCGGGGGCCCTAGTCGTGGCTGAGCCTTTCCCGAGACAAGCAGCCCGGAGGATACATTTAGGGCAACGCTGACCTGGTGTTTTACCTGGATTTCTCTGATGCCGTCCTCCTCTTTGTTTCGGGAAAGTCACGTTTTCTGTTAGTTTGTTTTCTTCTCTGCTCCCCTTCAGTTGTCTTGTCTCTTTCATGCTGGCTCGTCCTTTTCTGGTGGCTTCTTGCTGGCTAAAAATAGTCATAGGATGAATGGCAAGACACAGCGATCAGTCGACCAAACAGAAGAGTGAACAGTCACACTGGTGTGTGGTGATAAACGTGTGCAATATGGTGAACTCACGTTTGCTGCTTTTCTTTAACCGATAACGTGAACGGATGAAGGTAGCGTCGTCTCCATTCTACTCTATGACTTGACTTCTGATTGCAACAGGAGAGGCTTCAAGGAGTCTTACACATCAAGAACATTTTTGGGAAAATGGTCCAATTTTTCTTTGTTAGAGCACACATCAAAATAGATTAAGCTGTAATTTATTTGATATTTATGGCTTATTTGTTTCTAGTTTGCTTGTGAGAAAAAAAAAACTGATGTGTACAATGTAGAACACACCAAAAGATAGAATTTTCATGTACACAGTTACCAATAAGAATCAAGAAAGAATCATTTACTCATTTATACCTTTCCTCTCTCTAAAGTATAGCATATCATTAATTAATACCAGCAAAGATTCCTCTCCCCTTTTTGATGTCCTTTTCATTGTAATTCAAATAAAACTTTTATGGAATAGAATTAGTGCGCTTCACACCTTGTAGTTAATTTCAAAGAAACAGTCCCCTCTGGATTACGATATATCTGAATTAAATTTGGAGATCAGAATTAATGCCCCTGCTTTCATTTTCCTTTTTCTTTCCTTGCTCTGAAGCTGCCTCTCTCTAGTGAAGAGTATGATTCTTTTTAGAAGCCTGATCTTAATTTTATTTAGTCTAACAAGAGAGAACATAGCCTATTTATTGTTTCCTTGTCTTCATTTGTAGAGGTATATCACCTTTGTGACAGGTGTGTAAATACCTTAGGCAACAGGTAAATAAGGTACATCCTTCCTGTGACTGCTTTTATTTCTACATAGGATTTAATCCTGGAATTCTCCAGTTATGGTAGCAATTTATTATTAGCCATTTTACAGTCGCAATAAAGTAAAAGAATTTAAAAGTGGACTAGCTCCTTTTTTTGATGGAAGTTAAATAAGAAATGTATAGAATTTCTCTTTTATGGCATATATGTGTGTGTGCTCAGTTGCTGAGTCGTGTTTGACCCTCTGTGACCCCTGGACTGTAGCCCGCCAGGCTCCTCTGTCCACGGGATTCTCTAAGCAAGAATACTGGAGTGTGTTGCCATTTCCTCCTCCAGGGGATCTTCCCAACCCAGGGATCAAACCCAGGTCTCCTGTGTCTCTTGCACTGCAGGCAGATTCTTTCCTGGTGAGCCCTCAGGGAAGCCCCCTTTAGAGCATACACATTATAACACTTGGTCCTGTTATATTATATTTATAGTGATTTATATTTAAACTGAGAATATATTTATCAGAAATTCCTTTAGAGGAATGGGTTTACTGTTTTTACTGGGTTTCACTGTTGCACACCCAGACAGGAAGCTCTGACACAGAAAGTCCTTTCGGAAATACCATCTACTGTGAGAAGGCTGCCTCAGGCATGGCTGGCAGGACAAAGGCACAGAGGGAGGAAAGGATTTCTGTGGACACCACACAGCGAACCCGTGGGAGTCCCCGCAACCACAGGGATTATTTCCTCTTGGGTGTTCTTTTTCTCAACCCAAGCAAATGACTGCTGGAAGATGTGGACAGGGTCCTGGTTGTTGCAGAAGAGTGTAACTCACACTTGGCTCCTCGGTTATGCCGTTTCCAGGCTTTTCTAGAAGAAAACAATTCCACATTGGCTGGAGCAGAGTACACAAGCAACCCGTGGGAACCTTAGGTCTTTTTTCTCCTCATTTTTTTCCCTAATTTTGTTGGTGGCTAGTTGCTTTAGAGTGTTGTTAGTTTCTGACATGCAGCGAAGTGAACCAGCTGAAGGTGGACACATACCACCTTCCTTTTGCACCCCCTCCCACCCTCTCCCCCAACACCCTCTTCTAGGTCATCACAGAGCGCTGAACTGAGCTCCCTGCGCTGTACTGCAGGCTCCTATACCTAGCTCTTTTCTAATTCAGGATAGTTTTAGATTTGTTTTGGTTTAAATGGGCCAGTCTGCTGAAACAGAATGTTGGGCATCAGTGATTATAACTTGTCCGAATTTTGGCTCAGACGGTAAAGAATCCACCTGCGATGAGGGAAATCTGGGTTGGATCCCTGGGTTGGGAAGATCCCCTGGAGGAGGGCATGGCAACCCCCTCCAGTGTTCTTGCCTGGAGATCTGGTGGACAGAGGAGCCTGGCCGGCTACAGTCCATGGGGTCGCACAGAGTCGGACGTTCCTGAGCGGACTAGACACTTCTCCCTTCACCAGCTCATGCTGCCGTCTTGCCGACTGAATTGCGAAGACAGTGAAACAGAACGGAGAGCAAGGGCAGTGCACTTCCAAGGCCGTAGAGCTCTGATTAGATGGGGTCCATTTTTCACATTCTTTGGCTGCAGATGTGGGAGGCGACACAGGTCTCTGCGTGCAGGTCCTGTCCTCCCGGCACTCACAGAACGTGATCTCGACCGATGGAGCTTCACAGTGGAATGTCCAGAGGTGGGGACTGAGGCATCCCTTCTGGTGGCGAAACGTAGCTCAATGAACAAAGACGAGCCGTCGGTTCTCTCCAGAACTTCCATCCTTTGTCACGCTGAACAATTACTCTTCAGCACATGTGGTTCAGAAAAGCAACCTCCAGTGGGATTTAAGCGTGAAGTCCCCCTCCATCATTTCCACAAACGAGAAGCAGATGTCCATATTCTCTGGGCAATATTCAGGCCTTAAAAGCGCTGCCACGCACCGGGCCCATTAATCGACGCTGACAGTAGCGATAAGAGTAGGAATAGTCACAGTAAACTTTTACTGAGTGTTCACCATGCGCAGCCACTTTCTGTAATCCTCACAGTTCCCTATGGAGAAAGGCAGTGAATGATTTTTATTTTAGGCCACCCAGATTCTCTCTCCCTTGCCATTGATAACAGCGCCCAGATTTCCATTTCCCCCCAAGGATATCCCAGATGCTTTTGGGGAGAGAGATCCCGTTCAGATCTCCCGATAAGCCCTTGTAGACTGAAACCAATCAGCAAAGCCCAGCTGCAGCGACTAGTTAGGGTTGGCCATGTGACCTACTTTGGGCCAATCAGATCACAGGAGAAATTCCCACGGGGTTTCTGGGTCTCCTGTGAAAACGCCTGGAGAGTCATTCTCTTTGTGTTAAAGAGGAATGTGGAAGCTTGGAAGTTGCTGAGGGGGGGTCAGTCTTGGGCAAAAGGAGCTCCGAAGAAGGCAGTGAAGAAAAGGAGAGAATTTCCCTGGTGGCCCAGGGGCTCAGACTTCACCTTCTAATGCAGAGTGCCTGGGTTCAAACCTTGGAGGGGAAGGTGAGAGCCCACATGTGGACAGTGCTGTCAGAAATAAACAAACCAAAGGAGGAAGAAATGAAAACTCGGCTGATTTCACTGAATAGCTAGATCAAGCCTCAAATAAAGCCTACTCTACTTCTGATTTTTTTCTTTAACCAAATAACTTGTGTTTATCATTTAAGTTGAATTGGGTCTTCTGAATCCGAACACCAAATGATGCTTAACAGGTTTTGATATTAAAATATGTTTCATGGGTAAGGAAATAGGCTGAGAGAGTTTGAATGCTTTCCCAATATAATTGAAAAAGTANGTCATCACAGAGCGCTGAACTGAGCTCCCTGCGCTGTACTGCAGGCTCCTATACCTAGCTCTTTTCTAATTCAGGATAGTTTTAGATTTGTTTTGGTTTAAATGGGCCAGTCTGCTGAAACAGAATGTTGGGCATCAGTGATTATAACTTGTCCGAATTTTGGCTCAGACGGTAAAGAATCCACCTGCGATGAGGGAAATCTGGGTTGGATCCCTGGGTTGGGAAGATCCCCTGGAGGAGGGCATGGCAACCCCCTCCAGTGTTCTTGCCTGGAGATCTGGTGGACAGAGGAGCCTGGCGGGCTACAGTCCATGGGGTCGCACAGAGTCGGACGTTCCTGAGCGACTAGACACTTCTCCCTTCACCAGCTCATGCTGCCGTCTTGCCGACTGAATTGCGAAGACAGTGAAACAGAACGGAGAGCAAGGGCAGTGCACTTCCAAGGCCGTAGAGCTCTGATTAGATGGGGTCCATTTTTCACATTCTTTGGCTGCAGATGTGGGAGGCGACACAGGTCTCTGCGTGCAGGTCCTGTCCTCCCGGCACTCACAGAACGTGATCTCGACCGATGGAGCTTCACAGTGCAATGTCCAGAGGTGGGGACCGAGGCATCCCTTCTGGTGGCGAAACGTAGCTCAATGAACAAAGACGAGCCGTCGGTTCTCTCCAGAACTTCCATCCTTTGTCACGCTGAACAATTACTCTTCAGCACATGTGGTTCAGAAAAGCAACCTCCAGTGGGATTTAAGCGTGAAGTCCCCCTCCATCATTTCCACAAACGAGAAGCAGATGTCCATATTCTCTGGGCAATATTCAGGCCTTAAAAGCGCTGCCACGCACCGGGCCCATTAATCGACGCTGACAGTAGCGATAAGAGTAGGAATAGTCACAGTAAACTTTTACTGAGTGTTCACCATGCGCAGCCACTTTCTGTAATCCTCACAGTTCCCTATGGAGAAAGGCAGTGAATGATTTTTATTTTAGGCCACCCAGATTCTCTCTCCCTTGCCATTGATAACAGCGCCCAGATTTCCATTTCCCCCCAAGGATATCCCAGATGCTTTTGGGGAGAGAGATCCCGTTCAGATCTCCCGATAAGCCCTTGTAGACTGAAGCCAATCAGCAAAGCCCAGCTGCAGCGACTAGTTAGCGTTGGCCATGTGACCTACTTTGGGCCAATCAGATCACAGGAGAAATTCCCACGGGGTTTCTGGGTCTCCTGTGAAAACGCCTGGAGAGTCATTCTCTTTGTGTTAAAGAGGAATGTGGAAGCTTGGAAGTTGCTGAGGGGGGGTCAGTCTTGGGCAAAAGGAGCTCCGAAGAAGGCAGTGAAGAAAAGGAGAGAATTTCCCTGGTGGCCCAGGGGCTCAGACTTCACCTTCTAATGCAGAGTGCCTGGGTTCAAACCTTGGAGGGGAAGGTGAGAGCCCACATGTGGACAGTGCTGTCAGAAATAAACAAACCAAAGGAGGAAGAAATGAAAACTCGGCTGATTTCACTGAATAGCTAGATCAAGCCTCAAATAAAGCCTACTCTACTTCTGATTTTTTTCTTTAACCAAATAACTTGTGTTTATCATTTAAGTTGAATTGGGTCTTCTGAATCCGAACACCAAATGATGCTTAACAGGTTTTGATATTAAAATATGTTTCATGGGTAAGGAAATAGGCTGAGAGAGTTTGAATGCTTTCCCAATATAATTGAAAAAGTAATTGAAAATTTAATTTAAGAAAAAAATAAAAAAAATAAAGGAGTTAAATTTGGGGGAAAAAACAAAAGTAAATGGGAGATTATGGATTTAAATACAGGTGGTTTGATTCCAAAATCCATGAACATACTTGATACCTGGAGAAGGTAAAAGATATTGTTATTGTTAAGAATAGAGTCCTTGAAAATAATGAATTCCTTCTGTTTCTTGCTCCTGATGGAATGTAGATTTAACTTGTGAAGAATGTGTAAGAAATTAATTTGAAATCTCGGGCTGTGTAACCTTGGTTTGGTATAGCTTTCTATGTCTGGACTCTGGAGTGGTTAGAGGAGCCAAAACATCTTACTGGAAAAATCATTGTAAATCACCTTGTTAAAAACTCATCACATGCAATATCTAACATTAAATTTTTGGAATAGAGTTGGGTTGAAGTACATTGCCAAATATGATTACATTTTTTAATAACTTGGGAAGTTGATGAAAATATACATGCTTGACCTTATGAAGAGTCTGTTTGTGGTGAGACATCAGGCAGTTATTTGACAACAAACTGTGTGTAGTTGTTCAGGGACCTACTGAGCAGACATTATGCAACCGGTGAGGAACAAAGTCCAGAGAGGGGCAGACAATTCCTGCTTGACAAAACATATCCCCCTCTTCTGCCCCCTCCCCTGTCCCCTCTGCTCCACTCTTTCCTTCTTCACACTTAGATCAGGACAGAAAAGAGAAGCATGGAGACTTGGAAACACATACAGCCTCCTTCCTCTAATGACCTGATAAATTTATAGCCATCAGTTAGAAATTTATCTTGCACATAGAAACAACCTTGGTGTCCATTGACATTAATGAATATAGAAGGTGCAGTATATATAAACAATGGAGTATTCAGTTCAGTTCAGTTCAGTCGCTCAGTCGTGTCCGACTCTTTGCGACCCCATGAATCGCAGCACGCCAGGCCTCTCTGTCCATCACCAACTCCTGGAGTTCATTCAGACTCACGCCCATCAAGTCAGTGATGCCATCCAGCCATCTCATCCTCTGTCGTCCCCTTCTCCTCCTGCCCCCAATCCCTCCCAGCATCAGAGTCTTTTCTAATAAGTCAGCTCTTAGCATGAGGTGGCCAAAGTATGGGAGCTTCAGCTTTAGCATCAGTCCTTCCAAAGAAATCCCAGGGCCGATCTCCTTCAAGGTAAGGAGCAGCTGCGCTTTGCTGGAGCAGCCGTAAAGAGATACCCCACACCCAAGGTAAAAGAAACCCAAGTAAGATGGTAGGTGTTGCAAGAGGGACTCAGAGGGCAGACACACTGAAACCATACTCACAGAACGCTAGTCAATGGAGTATTACCCAGCCTTAAAAAGAGTGAGCAATGCCATTTGCAGCAATATGGATGGACCTAGAGATTCTCATACTAAACGAAGTAAGCCAGACAAAGACAAATATCATATATCTTTGCTTATATGTGGGGTCTGAAATATGACACAGATGAGCTTACCCATGAAACAGAAACAGACTCACACACACAGAGAATAGACTTGTGCCAAAGAGGGAAGGATTGCTTGGGAGTTTGAGATTAGCAGATGCCAAGTATTACATATTAGAATGGATAAACAACCAGGTCCTCCCATACAGCACACGGAAATATTTTCAATATCCTGCAATAAGCCATAGTGGAAAAACATGAAAAAGAATGTGTATCTGTGTATGTGAGAAATTTATCTTGTAAAAGAAACCACCATCTCTGTGGAAGACTATTGCAAGAGCTCCCCCCTCCCCATTTTTCTTTTGATTTAAGTATAGTTGATTCATAACGTTGTGTTAGTGTCTGGTGAACAGCAAAGTGATGCAGTTGTATATAGTATATATATACACTTCAGATTATTTTCCATTATATGTTATTACAAGGTAACTGAATATAGTTCCTTATGCCATACAGTAGGGTCCTTATTGTTTATCTATTTTATTTATGAAGAACTTTGGATGTAAACCTTCTCTAAAAAATTGACACTCACTGGAGCCATTAACAAACCCTAGGCTGTATTTTTCTGATTTTGGTGGATGTTGGAATCACCTAGGAAGGTTGTTAAGACTGAGTATTCCTCCTCATCTCACATCTTCTGAATCAGAATGACTGGAGCCTGTGTTTGGTCCCCTCTCGTATCCCCCCCATCCCACCATGAGGAATCCATGCTTGTCATCTCAGAGTCAAGGAGATGAGCCCAAAATCACTATTTTCAGCTATTTGTCATTATTTAGATAATGAATTATGCCTAGAAGTGAGGGCTTCCCTTGTGGCATCCTAAAGGAAATCAGTCCTGAATATTCATTGGAAGGACTGATGCTGAAGCTGAAACTTCAGTATTTTGGCCACCTGATGTGAAGAACTGACTCATTTGAAAAGACCCTGATGCTGGGAAAGATTGAGGGCAGGAGGAGAAGGGGACGACAGAGGATGAGATGGTTGGATGGCATCATCGACTTGATGGACACGAGCTTGAGCAAGCTCCAGGAGTTGGTGATGGAGAGGGAGGCCTGGCGTGCTGCAGTCCATGGGGTCACAAAGAGTCGAACATGACTGAGCGACTGAACTGAATTGAACCAGATGAAATAATCAAATGTATTTTAATTTTTTATCATTTCAGTTGTAGCAATCAATGAAAAATAACTATTTGAAATAATTCTTTAATAAATCACTCAATTAAAAAATTGAGAGTAATAGAATGGTTAAGAACAAGACAGAATCTTCAGTGTTTCAGTGAACTGGGGGACGCCCGACCACTTAAATCACGAGGCTGCGGCTTGAGGGCTTGGGCCAGTTTATCTAGATTTGAAAGACATCTGTACGTCGAGGGAGAAACTTCTTAGAGTGTCAGTCATCCCAAATCTTCTCAAGGTGATGGACAACTTTGAGATCTTCACCTAGCTTTTGCGTGGTGAAAGATTCTCATTTTCTTTTAACAGAGGAGAGGAACTATGTTCTTTGTAGCTATGGCATTTTAGTCATTTTAGGCTGACTACAATAGATTTCTCATAAAATTCTGTGCAAATTGCCAGAATGTTAGTTATTCCGTCAGTAAGAATGAGCGTAAGTAATCATACTGGTGTAAATAATCATCCTGTAAACTCTTTATGGCTAAGGAGTTCAACATGAGGTCATGCGTCGTGAACATCTGGTTGAATGACTGAATTGTGAATTATCAAGGTCTTGTGAAGAAGGCGAGAGCTGCCTGCTATCTTTCGGATTCCTGCCTCTTTGTGAAAACACCTAAAATTATTGGTTTAGATACAGATGGAATTGACCTTCCGGCACGAAAGGTGATCCAAAACTAGCTTTCTTCAGCCCTGTTTACAAAAGACAATGAAGGGAACAGTCCCCATTGCCGGAGTACCTGGCAGGTCGTGGTAATTGCAAAATAGACCCCAGTTCTTGCCACCCCGGATGCATATCTTTTTGCAATATAAATGCCCACTTTTCCTGCCAAGAGGTGACTCTTATCTTCCCGCTCCTGGAATCTGGTCTTGCTGGCATGGCTTGTTTTCAGCAATGGGATGTTGGCGAATGGGATGTAGGGAAAGGCTTGAAGGGTGTTCGCACATCGGACCTGGCCCTGTCTTGCTACCCTTGGGAGCTTTGGCGCCCTCACTGTGTGAGGAAGCCAGGGCCTGCCTTCTGGAAGATGAGGGGCACCCCCCCTCGCTGACCGCCTTCCCATCTCCAACCGTGATGACCCATCCAGCCCTCCATCAACATTCAGACCTGTGTGCGTCTTAGTCTCCCAGTCATGTCCAGCTCTTTGTGACCCAGTGGACTGTAGGCCGCTGGGCTCCTCTGTCCGTGGAGTTCTCTAGGCAAGAAGACTGGAGTGGGTAGCCATTCCCTTTTCCAGGGGGTCTTCCCTCAGACTTGTGAGCAGAAGTGGAACGGTTCTTGCTTTAAGTCCCTGAGCTTCAGATGACTTGTTATGTGGTGAAAGCTGACATGTGTGCTATGGGTTGAATGTGTGTGTCCCTAGAACTTGACTGTGGAAAACCTAACCCCCAAAGATGATAGGAGGTATTAGTATGTGTGGCCTTTGGGAGGAGCTTAAGTCAGGAGAGTGGGGCCCTCATGAATGGGATTCATGTCCTAAAAAGAACTTCCAGAGAGCTTCCTCACCTTCTCCACCATGTGAGGCCACAAACATGAACCCTGAGACCTGGACGAGGGGCCTCACCCCATGATGCTGGCACCTCGATTTTGTACTTTCAGCCTCCAGCACTCTGAGAAATACATTGTGAACATTTCTAAGACACCCAGGCTGCGGTATTTTGTTATAGCAGACCTAACAGGGCATTTCTCTTTGAAAGCACTTTACACTTTCATTTCTAGGGGAGAGTCAGTTTATCCCCTCCCGCAAAATTCTTTTGAGGGAACAAAGAGTTTTCGCTCCTTGCATCAGACATGCCCCCCGTTTCCCATCAGACTCTCGGTGCCAACCTGCTTCTGGACCCCAAATCACTAGGTCTGCTTCCACGCCTCCGGACTGCACTGCTCCACCGGAGGCCAAGGCTGGAGCCAGACTGGATCTCTCCTCAGCACTTCTGGGCGCCAACGAAGCGCTGGGTTCAGGGGGCTGGATGCTGCCCCCAGAAGTTCAAGGGGTGCCTTCCTGTGGAGCCAACTCGAGCAACGGAGGGGAAGGGAGGGGGAGGTGGGCGGATCAGGTCCCCTTCTTCCCGCCCCCTGATGGGCTGACTGACAATCCCTTCACCGCAAAGCCCAGATATGTCCCTTATTGTCCAGGCACCCAGCGGCGTCTCTTTCAAGGCTTGCCGTGAGCTGTGGCCCGTGCAGTGATGAGCCTTCTGGGATTGTAGCCACTGATCTCTGCCTCACACCTCTTTTCACCAGTCTTCCCGTCCCGGGACTGTACCTCCAAATAAAGCACCAACAGGCAAGCTCAGACTGGGTTTTAGGAGACTCAGAGGGACATCTTCATTTTGTGCTCTGAGTGTTGGCTTTAGGATATCCACACTCAGAATTCACTGTTGGAGTTCCTTGAAGGATTTTTATCAGAAACAAGGCAGAGTGTAATTCAGGTAATTAGACTCACAGAATTAAATTGGGGCTTGTCTAGAGGGGGAAAGCCTTCCTTATGGAGCAGCTCCCTGCAAGCCATCTTGGTCCATGTGTATGTATTAGTTCTTGATTACTTTATTTGATTTTGGTTCAAAAATTCAAATAGTTAAGATGGCAAAACAAAAGTCCCCCTCCCACTTTTCCTTGCCCCTCAGTTCCACGTCCTAGTGGAGAATCCTTTTATCAATTTTTTTTTGTAGCCTTACTGAGATGATCTATGCATATGTCTGTAAATACATCTATCTTTTCATAATTATAATTATTATTTCCTTAGTGTTTTGCTCCTTACTTTTTTCCTTTTACCTGGAGATCATTTTAAATCATTTCATGAGAGCTGCCCAGGCGTTTTAAAGTGCATAGACTCAAGGTTGGAGCAGAGTTCGTCTAGAGCGATGAATGTTTCAACTGTTTCCACTTCTGACCTTGCAAACATGCTAGAGTCACACACACATTTCTGAGCAACTGCTAAATTCTTACAAGCGGGACTGCTGAGGCAGAGGGGCTCGTGTGCCTTTTATATTTTGAAACTGACATCTGTTTTCTTAAGGTCTGTTGAAGTTCTTGATTCCAAATTGCCGTCAGGATCTTGCGCTGAGTGGACTTCATTGCATTTAGGGTGGAGGAGGTTTAACTGGCCTGTGGGGGGAGGTGTGAGCTACCTAGCCAGATAGAAGAGATGGGATGAGGTTTGGAGGGAAAGGGAGGAACTGATGGAAGCAAGGAGACAATTGGAGGTGTGCCAAAAGCAACACCCTTTCATCATCACGGGGAAGCAAATTCTAGGAGGCATCCTGAGTACTGCAGTGATCGAAACAGCACAGGAGAAGAGGGACCAATTAGGGGAGTGAAGAGACAAAGGCTCCCTCTCGCCGATCTTCAACTACTTTAAATAGGTTAAAGACTCATTACAAATTATGATTTTTTTTTTTCTCCCTGGACATCCTCTGATGGCAATACGTGTTTTTTTTTTTTTCCTTCCCCTCTAAGACGGACACAATCAGAACAGTCTCAGTGGCACACACATTGCATCTTCCAAACCTGAGCAGACTTCCCTCCTCTAAACGGGGCATCACAGCAGCAGCCCCTTGCCATCCTTTTGGTTCTTCTTGCAGTCAGGGGGCACACTGCCTAACACTCAGGCGTGGGGACCTCTGCTCTCAGAAAGGAGGGCAGGAGAGCCACAGGGGGAGATGTGCTGGCACCAGAAACGGCTGGTCTCTGGGGGACAAGATAGAGGGGAACAAAGGCCCGTGTGGTCCCAGAGCTGCTGTAATCTCTTCCCTTCCTGGCCCCGCTTGAGTTCCTTTAGACTTGACTCTGGGCTTCAAAGATTTCATTTTCAGTGCTTTTGTCAATTCAGCAGAAGTGTCTTTAACAATGGAAGGCAGATTTTTCTGCTCAAATGAGGGCATGGTAATGTCCAGGGACAATAAAAAACACGTTTTCGGGAATGTGAACTTCATGCCCTCAGAGCTACCCTTTTGTTGTGTCTCTGCTCTTTTTTTCTGTCTGGAGGAGAGCACAGATAAGAGGGACCATTACACCGAAACGACATATTTTAATTAATAAAGAAGGAGTAATGTAATTTAGGGCTCCATGATTCAGATGAAGTTGATCAAATGCCCTTTTTAGAAGACAAGACAGCGTTTCCACTCATTCAGACACTTTCATGTTTTGCCACAATATGTCCTTGGATGTTTATCATGGCAACATTTTCCCCTAAGTTAGGCACAGGAATAGAACCAAGGAGGCAGGAATCGCATACTGGGGTAATTCTGGACAATACTTGAAGCAAGAACTCTGAGATGTGTATTATGGTCTCGCCCTATTTGTATACTCCCTGGGTGTGTCTGTGTGTCGTGTGTGATGACAACAAGCTAGACGCACCCTCCATAATTTTATATTCTCTGTCTTCCAAATGGAGTAAAAATAATTCTATCATATTTTGACATAGTCTGGTTAGAATAGTCAGAATATTACGCCAGGTTTTTCCATACCAGAAGTAATTATTGTGCATGGATTTTTCTTCAAACTTTAAGTCATATCGAAGGAGACTAAATGACTCAGAGTTTGGATCCGTCTCAGAGAAGGATTCATCTCAGAGAAGTGCTGCAGTTCATGGGGTCGCAAAGAGTCAGGCACAGCTGAGCAGCCCAACTGAAGAGAAGGAATCAAAACATATTCGATTTGTTTAATCCCTGTTTGAATGAATGCTCACAGTGCTTGTGTTGAGGCGATTTCTTCAAAGAAGCTCTTCAGTGGAGCCCAGTGTGTACGAGACAGATGAAGGCTGGTGGCTTCTCCTCTGCATTGCTCCTCACTTCCACGTGGCCCCCTCTCTCTTCAAACCCCGACGACACAGAACCCACAACGGGGTTGCAGAGCTTGAGAGGCCAGGGTCTCGAGAGCACCCGCACCTGACTCAACATCTCGCACGAAAGTTGCCCGATAAACGCTTCGGAAAGGACACAGAGCCTAGTGCTTACGGAAGCATGAATCTAAGATGCTTTAGGAAATGTTTAGAGTCCATGTTTCAAAGACTAGTCCACACAAAAGGCATTCAAGTATGAAGGCTTTGGGAGGCTTACTTTGGAAAGTCAAAGGCAAAATAACTGTAACGGTTGTGATCTGCGTCAAGGCAAAGGTAGCTTGGGATGACAGGGATCACAGTAGGCTACCTGATAAAGGTGGTATCTTCCCATACAAAGCTGAGTAGGTGTGCTCATGTGTGTGCACGTTCGTGTGTGTGCGTGCATGCACGCGCATGTGCGTCTGATTCCTTGGTCAACACTTATGGTAGAGTTGTGAACTGGCAGATTAAAGGGAAAAAAATCTAGCTCAAAGACTCTGGCTCAGAGAGTGTTTTAAAAATAATTTTAAATTTGCTGCCAGGAATTTAAAAATCGTAAGATTTCACATATAACTCCAGATTTCTGGTTTCTTTTGAAAAAAGGAGATGCTCTAGTAACACAGTGAGCCTACCCTTCTTTTGCCCAGTGGTTCTCAAAGCCCGGTCCCGAGCCAGCAGCTTCAGCGCCACGTGCGGAGGCTTAGACAGTCCGGGGCGGACCCCACACTGGGCGTTCCAATAGGCCCCGCTGCAGACGCCCGCGACCTTTGAGAATCACTGCTCTTGATTATAATGGGGTAGATTTGGGCGGTGAATATGCTTAGCACGTGGGCTGCTCCTCTCATTTGTGCAGTTTTCTGGCCCTTCGGAGCCTTTGATGGTTTTCACTCCGTAGGAAATGGCAGCTCACTCCAGTNTTTGAGAATCACTGCTCTTGATTATAATGGGGTAGATTTGGGCGGTGAATATGCTTAGCACGTGGGCTGCTCCTCTCATTTGTGCAGTTTTCTGGCCCTTCGGAGCCTTTGATGGTTTTCACTCCGTAGGAAATGGCAGCTCACTCCAGTGCTCTTGCCTGGAAGATCCCAGGGATGGAGGAGCCTCGTAGGCTACAGCCCATGAGCTCAAAGAGCGGACACAACCAAGCGACTTCACTTTCCCTTTCCCTTTTCACTCCTTATGCACAGATAAGATAGCTTAGTCTGAACACATGAGGTTTTTGAAATTTCAATTATGAATCCCAGGCCCTGAAGTTCTGAGGTCACGCAAAGACTTCTAGGAACCCAGCACAACCCCACAGCATCTCAGACCTGATCTCCCATCTCCCTCGAGCTGCTGCCCGTGAGGCAGTCTGAGAAAACTCAGTTGGTGCAAAGAGATAGGGCCTGTTAAAGCCATGGGAGACAGAGAGCCTTGGCCAGGGTCCCTGATGCCCACAAGGAACATGGTCAGATACAGCTTGATTGCAGTATATTGCAGGTGGGAAGAAGTCACAAGGAATCTTGCTGTATTTAGGCATGCGTTTTGTAATGAACTTTTCTGAATGTCTGTGTGGTTTTCTGCCAGTTTGTCAGATAGCCATCAATTACTCAGTCTCACTCTAAATATAAACAAGCCACCAATTCATTACCAGCGAACATCTCCTCAAGCTGACTCNAGGAATCTTGCTGTATTTAGGCATGCGTTTTGTAATGAACTTTTCTGAATGTCTGTGTGGTTTTCTGCCAGTTTGTCAGATAGCCATCAATTACTCAGTCTCACTCTAAATATAAACAAGCCACCAATTCATTACCAGCGAACATCTCCTCAAGCTGACTCTCTCTGTGTGGGTCAGCATCTGAAGTAATTGCCCAGCGTGAGCCCCACACGGAGGTGCCCTCAAGTCAGCCTTCTATTAACTCCCCTGTTAGATGCACGTGGGTTTGACTCTTAGATCCACCTAAAGGTTCTTTTACTTTTATTAAATTCCTTTTAGCTCTTTCAGATCCTAGTGATAAAGTTTAGCTTCCTGTAATAATTAAACATTTGTGAAATAATATTAATTAGTGCTTCCCAAACAACCACGTCTTCTTTATTTCCCAGCCCCCGGGCAGATCAGTGATGGCTAATTCTTACCAGTGGAATGTAAATAAAAGTGTCGAGTCAGTTCTGGTCCCAGGGACTTATGAGAAGGCACACGTTCTTTGGGCTTGCTCCTTTCCTGCTTTGGCAGTTTCAGAGAACATGCATTGGTAGTGATGGACCAGCAGAGGGGAAGCAGCTTGGGTCCTTGATTTGCCATCTGAAAGACCACTGTGCAAAACTCCCTGACCTACTTCTGACTCTGGCATGAGTGAAGCCTTTGTTGTGCTATACCTTGCTCTGGGTTGTTTTGCTACAAGAAGTCTGTCCTTGCCTGACTAACGCAGACTGGCATAACTGAGAAGCTGGCTGGGGTGAGGAATGTGCTAGGGCTTTGGTGGAAGCCATAGAAAAGAAGCTGCAGCTTGGAGTTGTCATGTACATACAGCTGACTCTTGAAGGGAGTGGTCAAGAAAGAGGCTTGCTCTAGACTGGAGCTGGCGTCCAAGAAGATTTGATCTCACGAGCAAGACACAGCAGTAGGATTCTGTGGGCAGTGGGCAGATTGTACGAGAGGAATCATACGGGTGCAGGGTAATTCTGTGGTTTGGAGCAGGGCTCCAGCTGGTCCCTGAGAGGGCAGGACAAGGAGCCAAGCCCTTGGAGCCTGAAGGCAGGGTGAGAGGCCAGGGCCCCAAGGAAGATTGAGGCTAATCTCAGAGTTCATGATCCAGAATAAAAAGTTGGGGTGGGTGAAGTTATCCTCAGTAATGAGAGAAGATTCTCAGTTTGAGATTTGGATGACCAGTTAGATGGAAGTCCCATCCCCTAAGATAGGGGACATGGGGTGAGCACTTAGATTTGTTTCACCAAGTTTTGAATATATGTGGTAGTGGTTAGTGGTTTAGGTGCTAAGTCGTGTCTAACTCTTGCGACTCCATGTACTGTAGGCTGCCAGGTTCCTCTTTCCTTGGGGTTTTCCAGGCAGGAATACTGGAGTAGGTTGCCATTTCCTTCTCTAGGAGATCTTCCTGACACAGGATGGAACTCAGGTCTCCTGCATTGCAGGCAGATTCTTTACCAACTGAGCCGTTAGGGAAGCCCTTTGAATATATATGCATATCTAATATCAGTAGGTGCACACAGGTAGCTTGGAGTGGCTCATCTGTTCAGGTCAGTCACTCAGCTGTGTCCGACTTTTTGCCACCCCATGGACTGCAGCATGTAAGGCTTCCCTGTCCTTCATCACCTCCTGGAGATTACTAAAATTCATGTCCATGGAGTCGGTGATGCCATCCAACCATCTCATCCTCTGTCGTCCCCTTCTCCTCTTGCCTTCAGTCTTTTCCAGCATCAAGGTCTTTTTCAATGAGTCGGTTCTTCACGTCAGGTGGCCAAAGTGTTGAGCATCAGCATCAGTCCTTCCAATGAATATTCAAGACTTATTTCCTTTAGGATTGACTGGCTTTATCCCCTTGCAGTCCAAGGGGCTCTCAAGAATCTTCTCCAACACCACAGTTCAAAAGCGCCAGTTCTCTGGTGCTCAGCCTTCTTTATGGTCCAACTCTCACATCCATACATGACTACTGGAAAAACCATAGCTTTGCCTAAATGGACTTTTGTTGGCAAAGTAATGTCTCTGCTTTTAAAAATGCTGTCAAGGTTGGTCGTAGCTTTCTTGCAAAGAGCAAGTGTCTTTTAATTTCATGGCTGCAGTCACCATCTGCAGTGATTTTGGAGGACAGGAAAATAAAGTCTGTCACTGTTTCTATTGTTTCCCCATCTATTTACCATTAAGTGATGGGACTGGATGCTATGATCTCAGGTTTTTCAATGTTGAGTTTTAAGCCAACTTTTTCACTCTCCTCTTTCACTTTCATCAAGAGGCTCTTCAGTTACTCTTCACTTTCTGCCATAAGGGTGGTGTCATCTGCATACCTGAGGTTATTGACATTTCTCCCAGAAATCTTGATTCCAGCTTGTGCTTCTTCCAGTCCAGCATTTCTCATGATGTACTCTGCATATGTTAAATAAGCGGGGTGACAATATACAGCCTTAACATACTTCTTTCCCAATTTTGAACCAGTCTGTTGTTCCATGTCCGGTTCTAACTGTTGCTTATTGACCTGCATACAGATTTCTCAGAAGGCAGGTAAGGTGCTCTGATATTCCCATCTCTTGAAGAATTTTCCATAGTTTGTTGTGATCCACACAGTCAAAGGCTTTAGCACAGCCAATGAAGCAGAAATAGATGTTTTTCTGGAATTATCTTGCTTTTTCTATGATCCAATGGCAATTTGATCTCTGGTTCCTCTGCCCTTTCTAAATCCTGCTTGAACATCTGGAAGTTTACAGTTATGTGCTGTTGAAGCCTTGCTTGCAGAATTTTGAGCATTAGTTTGCTAGCATGTGAGATGGGTGCAATTGTGTGGTAGTTTGGGCATTCTTTGGCATTGCCTTTCTTTGGGATTGGAATGAAAACTGACCTTTTCCAGTCCTGTGGCCACTGCTGAGTTTCCCAAATTTGCTGGGTTATTGAGTGCAGCACTTTCACAGCATCATCTATCAGGATTTGAAATAGCTCAACTGGAATTCCATCACCTCTACTAGCTTTGTTCATAGTGGTAATCCTTCCTAAGGCCCACTTGACTTCTCATTCCAGAATGTCTGGCTCTAGGTGAGTGATCACACCTTTATGGTTATTTGGGTCATGAAGATCTTTTTTGTATAGCTCGTCTGTATATTCTTGCCACCTCTTCTGCTTCTGTTAGGTCCATACCATTTCTGTCCTTTATTGAGCCCATCTTTGCATGAAATGTTCGCTTGGTATCTCTAATTTTCTTGAAGAGATCTCCAGTCTTTCCCATTCTATTGTTTTCCTTTATTTTCCTCAATGTTCCCATTTTCCGCAGTATTCCCCTTTGTACTGATTGCTTAGGAAGGCTTTCTTATCTCTCCTTGCTATTCTTGACAGAGTGCTTGAAGAACTTAGGATGGAGGTTTGTAACATTGTACGTGAGGCAGAGTAGCTCATAGCCTTTTCCTGGTTTTCATTAGCTTTCTGTTTGGCTACCCCATCTATACACAATCCATGCAGTGCAAAGACAGTTTTTATACAATCCAGTCCTTCCCTTTCCCCTGAGTGCTGTTTCTGAACCTTTCCTACAGAGAAACATGGGGCCCTTCACTGCCAAGCCAGGATGTCCAATAAGCAATTGTGTATGGGTCTGGATGTCGGTAGGAAGGCTTAGGATGGAAGTAACAACCTTGCCGTCATCAACAGAACGATGGAAATGTAGCTCCTGGGAAAGAAAGGAGTTGCTCCCTCTCCTCCAAATGTATATCCAATGAGAAGAGGACCTAACACTGAAGACTGAGCAGCAGAGACTTCTGAGAGCCAGGCTGAGAAAGAAGATGACTTAAGGAAAAGAGCTGAGAATGGTGAGGTCAGGGTAGGAGAGACTCTCATGGGGGAAAGGTCATCAGTATGGGGAAAGTAAGAGCAACGAGGTTGGTTTGGGGTTTCCTACCTAGGGGTCCTTGTCAGAATTGGTACCCGCCAGCAAAGAAGGCAGGCTGAGGGAGCAGTGAGAGAGGAGAAGTCGGAGGTCGTGAGTGGAGAAGTCTCCCAGGAGACTGGCTCTCAGGGGACAGCTGTCCACACGCAGAGGGGAAGTGGAGTCAGCCCCAGTGCCCAGAACAGCCACACAGCCCCTCCTAATGCAAGATCAGACCACACCACTTCTCTCGGGGACCCTGCCGGCCCCTCACTCCTCTTGCCAAAGCCAAGTCCTCCGAGCAGTTAGCAGGGCCTACGTGGTCTGCTTCCACCAGCTCCAGGCCCCACGCCCATTCCCTGCTAACCCGTCCGGCCTCATGGACCCTCCTGTTAGTGGGCCAGTCCAGCCTGGCCTCAGCCCTGGCTGTGCACACGCTCCCACCGTCCACCCCTGCTAGTCTCACTTCCAGGGTTTTCTCAGTGACAAGAATCCTGATTGATCTTTGAAAGGGGCCACTTGCTCAACCTCTGCACCCATGCTTTTTTTTAAAGTAGATTTACAATGTTGTGTTAATTTTGGATGTATAGCAAAGTGATATATATTTTTTCTTTTTCAGATTCTTTTCCTTTACAGCTTACGATAAGATATGGAATATAGACCCCTGAGCTATATAGTAGGTCTTTGTTTATCTATTTGATATATAATAGTGTGTATCTGTTCTGGAGAAGGTAATGGCACCCCACTCCAGTACTCTTGCCTGGAAAAGGACGGAGGAGCCTGGTAGGCTGCAGTCCATGGGCTCGCTAAGAGTCGGACACAACTGAGTGACTACACTTTCACTTTTCACTTTCATGCACTGGAGCAGGAAATGGCAACCCACTCCAGTGTTCTTGCCTGGAGAATCCCAGGGACGGGGGAGCTGGTGGGCTGCCGTCTATGGGGTTGCACAGAGTCAGACATGACTGAAGCAATTTAGCAGCAGCAGCAGCAGCAATGTGTATCTGATAATCCCAAATTCCCAATTTATCCCTCCTCCTCCATTTCACCTTTGATAACCATAAGTCTGTTCTGTGAGTCTATTTCTGTTCTGTAAGTTCATTTGTATCATTTGTTTAGATATGATGTGTGCTGCTGCTGCTGCTGCTAAGTCGCTTCAGTCGTGTCCGACTCTGTGCGACCCCGTGGACTGCAGCCTGCCAGGCTCCTCCGTCCATGGGATTTTCCAGGCAAGAGTATAAGTGATATCATATGATATTTGTCTTTGACTTACTCCACTCATTTGGAAAGACCCTGATGTTGGGAAAGATTGAAGGCAGGAGGAGAAGGGGACGACAGAGGATGAGATGGCTGGATGGCATCCCTGACTCGATGGTGAGTCTGAGTGAACTCCGGGAGCTGGTGATGGGCAGGGAGGCCTGGCGTGCTGCGATTCACGGGGTCACGAAGAGTCGGACGCGACTGAGCGGCTGAACTGATGCTGACGCTGCACTTCCTGTGGCAGTCTCCAGATCCATCCGCGTTGCTGTAAATGGCAATATTCCACTGTATTCTGTGCATGAGTACTATTCCATTGTGCACACATCCCACGGCTTCTTTGTCTCTTCATCTGTTGACAGGCGTTTAGTTTGGTTCCACAGATTGTCTGTGGTGCACAGCACTGCTCTGAACACAGGAATGCATGCATCTTTTTGAATTAGAAGTTTTGTCTTCTCCAGATATATGCCCAGGAGTGGGATTGCCAGAGTGTATGGTAATGCTGCTTCCTTCTTACTCCGCGTGACATCCTCTTTCTCCAACGCATTTCTTACTGAATGCGTTGTGTTTATCATTCATTGTCCGTCTTCTCTTGCTAGAGCATAATCTCTAACCCTGACCCTCTTATTCCACTGACATACCCCATACACACCCACTCACATGTGTCTGGAACAGTGCCTGGCACCCAGAAGGCCTGCCCTGAATGGTGTTGAGGAAAGGGAGGCCGTTTTTAAAAGCGGAGAGCCTTGTCCCATATTTGTGCCACGGTGTGGAGGGGACGTTTGATGGGAGCAGGCAGCCTTGGGGAGGGAAGCCTGCAGTGGAGGAGAATCAGTGGCGTCCAGGGCTCCTGTGGCACCCCTGAAGGTCAGCACTTCGGGGCAGTATCTTAGGTCAGCGTGACCTTCGTTGATTAGGACATGTTGTCACTGAGGTTACAGGTTCGGTTCCAGCTGGGCCCACTGACCCTGCTCTGCAGGGTCATCTCCCGAGGCATGGAGCTCATCCCAAGATGAACACGTCGAGCTGGGTCCTTGCTCATTCGCAAGCCTTTCCAAGAAAGGGGTGGCAGCAGCCTTGTTTCAGAGGAAAGGCATTTTCTCTGCTTTTTCTTGTTCCAGACTTTTCACTTCAAAGTCTCCTCCCATGAGGGGCCCTGGAGCACAGAAGAGGCGAAGAGCAGGGCTAGCTAAGGGGGAATGCTTCTCCACCGCCTGCCTCTTCCAGGCTGAGTGACAGGAGGCGTGCCCCTGGTCATCCACAAAGCAGGGAGCAAACTCCTTCCTGGGGAACCCCCACCCCCACCACATGCTCTGCTGACACAGGCGGGTGTGGAGCAACCTTTGGGCTCCGCCAAGAAAACGTAACGACAGCGTGGCCAGAGCACCTCATCCTTCCCCAAACCCGCAAACAGACTCGGATGCTGGAGCCGCCACGCGCCACCCCAGCGACACCCACCGCCACCCCCAGCTCAGAGCCATCGACAGGCTGCCTGCTAGGTTGGTTGATGTGCCTTTTATTTAGCGTTCTGTTAATTTGCTAAACACTGTTTTGGTCTGTGTGACTGGAGGATGTAAAAATGCAGTAGGTGGTTTATAGGAGACGAGTTGCAAGAGAATGCCCAGTGTTCTGAGCGGCTCTGAAGGGCTGAATTTTCCCTCGGGCGACAGGGAGCAAGCTCAGAGAGGTGCCCCCCACGTGCACCCCCTCCCCATCCTCTTTATGGCTCTCTTTGACCTGCTCCTCCCCTCCGAGCTGTGTGGTGGGCGTACAACTGTTGCAAGTAGGTGGCACAGCTGTTTGCTTTGACTGCCTCTGTACCTCGGGGATCCCAGCCACGCAGTCATCATTGCAGGATGAAAATGGCATTTATGCTTTAATAAACTCACCCTATTTCTTTGTTAGAGGGGAAAAAAGGGGGGCATCCCACCCACCACGTTGCCAGCTACATGTCACAGCTCAGAGCACACCACAGTGGCTAATGTTTTCCAAATCCTCCCTTGCACTGGAAATGGAAACCATTAGAAAAATATTGGGATGGTGTGAAGGTTTCCCAAACACCTGCCTCCCACCTCTTATGCGCAATATGTCGGTTTTTGCAATGCATGTAGCTTTTTTTTTTTTTTGTCGTTTGGTGCATTTTCATTTACAAGCACATGTATATTTTATAAGTGTATGTGTACATACTTCTTGGTGATTTACTTGTAAATTTCCTAAGTGGGGAAGCCACACAAAGGTCGCCAAGCTGTGGATGGAATTAAATAGCATTTCCTAATAGGAAATAATAAAGCATGCATCAGAAACATATAGGCTAGGGGAGAAAACGCATTTTCAACCTGAAAGTTANTACATACTTCTTGGTGATTTACTTGTAAATTTCCTAAGTGGGGAAGCCACACAAAGGTCGCCAAGCTGTGGATGGAATTAAATAGCATTTCCTAATAGGAAATAATAAAGCATGCTTCAGAAACATATAGGCTAGGGGAGAAAACGCATTTTCAACCTGAAAGTTATTGAGTATTTATAATCAACGAGCTGATCCTGTGGAGGAGGGGGTCAGTCCTCCTCTTCCCCATCAAATAAATCACTGCAGGCTCACAAAGTCATTGCTGAGAGGCTAAACCTTTCAGCTTTTGCTCCTTTTTGTCCTGCA
>SJYA01004089.1:0-39349 GCA_006410615.1 Neotragus moschatus | reverse complement strand
CACAGCCGGCTCCTTGGCTCGGCTAATAATAACCAGAGGAGATCTGTTTTCCTTTGCTGGTGAACTGTCACTGGTGCCTGGATTTTCCTTTGACATGTGACCTGAGTGTGGAGAGGCATCCGAGGCTGGGGAAGGGGGGCATCATCCCCGTGTGAGGCCTCAGAATTGGGTGACGCTGGTTCTAACTCTGCCTCTGCCGCTGACTTGGATGGGAGATGCCAGGCAAGTCATTTGGTTTCTGCATCTGTAAAATGGACACTACAGTACCTGGGGCTTCTAGGGGAGCATGATTTTTCTTTTACTTGCTGTAAGATACACACATAACATGTTGTTGTTCAGTCGCTAGGTCCTGTCTGACTCCATGCGATCCCATGAACTGCAGCAGTTCCCTGTCCTTCAGTATCTTCTAGAGTTTGCTCAGACTCACGTCCATTGAGTTCAGTGATGCCATCCAACCATCTCATCCTATATCACCTCCTCCTCCTCTTGCCCTCAATCTTTCCCAGCATCAGTCTTTTCCAGTGAGTCGGCTCTTCACATCAGTTGGCCAAAGTATAAAACTTACCATTTTAACTGTACAGTTTAGTATTAAGTTTATTGGCATGTTGTGTAACCATCACCATGATCCATTGCCCAGAACTTTTTCATCCATCCCAAACTCAAACTCTGTATCCCTTAACTCCCTGTCAGCCAGGGCTGCCATAACAAAATATCACAGAGTGGATGGCTTAAACAACATGCATTTATTTTCTCACAGTTCTGAAGATTGGAAGTCCAAGATCATGGTGCCAGCATGGTCAGGTTCTGGTGGGGGCTCCCTTTCTGACTTGCAGACAGCTGCTCTCCTGCTGTATCCTCACATGGTGGAGAGAGTGCTTGGGTTCCTTCCTTCCCTTATAAGGCCACTCATCTCTTCACTGGGGCCATACTCTCCTGACCTCATCTAAATCTTGTTTAGTCACTTCAGTCGTGTCTGACTCTTTGAGACCCTATGGACTGTTGCCCACCAGGCTCCTCTGTCCATGAGATTTTCCTGGCAAGAGTATTGGAGTGGGTGGCCATGCCCTCCTCCAGGGCATCTTCCCAACCCACCTGCATCTCCTGTCTTGTAAGTGGATTAATTACCGCTGAGCCGCCAGGGAAGTCCCATTTAAACCTTATTGCCTCCTAAAGTTCCCAGCTCCAAATGCCATCACACTGGGGATTAGGGCTTCAGCATATGAATTTTGGGAAGACTCATTCAGCCCATAATGCTTCCTATCCCTCCCCCACAGACCTCTACTCTACTTTCTGTCTCTGTGAATTTGACTATTCTAGACACCTCACATAAGTGGAATCGTCCGATATTCGTCCTTTCCAAGGATGTACTTTTGATACGGTGGTAGCTTTTATTTGTAGCATTGGCCCTCTTTGAGTTTTCCCAGAAGCCTCATTCAGGGCTGAATCGGAACTCTGGTGGAAAGTTTGGAAGTGCCTTGGGGAAAAACCAAAGGTCAAACATCTGAATAAAAACTTAAAAAAAAAAAAAAAAAAAGCTGGTGGTTTTAGGGTTATCCTCAATAGGGGTTTAAGCCACAAGTTACCCGGGGCTGAATTGAGATAAATACTGGGTGTGGCAGACACCCTTGTTTGCCTGTCCAGAGTCATCCATCTTCTTCCCTACTTCGTGAATTCTAATATGATTTTGTTTGTGTTCATTTGAGTACCACTGCCCTTCAATAGGAGAAGGCAATGGCACCCCACTCCAGTACTCTTTTCTGGAAAATCCCATGGACGGAGGAGCCTGGTAGGCTGCAGTGCATGGGGTTGCTAGGAGTCGGAGATGACTGAGCGACTTCACTTTCACTTTTCACTTTCATGCATTGGAGAAGGAAATGGCAGCCCACTCCAGTGTTCTTGCCTGGAGAATCCCAGGGACGGGGGAGCCTGATGGGCTGCTGTCTCTGGGGTCGGACAGAATCAGACACAACTGAAGCGATTTAGCAGCAGCAGCAGCAGCAGCCCTTCAATGGGTCACTCCTGACTGGTCCAAGTCGACATTCTCTTTGCAATGATTGGCTAGTTCTTACCACATGACCGCCCCCATTCTGGCCAATGGGATGCAGGGAAGGTCTAGAAGGAGGCGGGCTCCTGGAAAAAGTATGTATCACTCATAAAAAAGAGAGCCTTGGTGAAAATGTTGCCCCTTCATTGTCACCTGTGGGGAACTGCTGCAGCCACTTGGTGCCCACTAGGAAAGAAATCATTCATGGGTCCTTGCTGGTGGCAAAGAGCCAAAGAATGAACCAACCTCAGGAGCTACCAGCCTCTGAATTTCTTGCTCTGTGACTGAAAGAGTCCTCTGTTGAAGCCAGTTTTAAGTTTTTAGCTCCCTAGAACAGAGCATCCTATGGAGAGGCTTGATTCTCAGGAATTGATCTTGGACCTGTGTGGTTTCATTGAGACCTGTGTATACTGGATTTTGACCAAGGTGGAACTGCACGTAAATATCACAGGCACCTCCTTCCTTCCCTTTCAACACCTCTTCTTAGGACCTTTATACAAAATAAGACAAGATATTTTTTTCTCTTTTCCAGGGGGATGACCTAGTGTTGCATAAAAATGCATAAAATGCATAGCAAAACCCCCTAAAAGATATACTTAGCAATTAGATATATTCATCTGTATGTATGTATGTAATTGTGTTACACATTTGTGTATATACACATATGATTTCATGTATATTATAAAGATAGGGTACATATGGCACACATGCACACACACACACTTTTGCCCCAGAGATAACCCTGGCAGGGTAACATAGCGTTTGGGTGTCTGGGCTCCGGGCAAGACCTCCTGCATTCATTTTCAGGCTCCATCTTCTCTGGTTGTGGAATCTTGGGCAAGGTGACTAACCTCTCTGTGTGTCAGTCTCCTTATCTGTAAAAAGTGATTAATAATAATAATTAAGTTTATTGGCATGTTGTGTAACCATCACCGTGATCCTGCTTCATAGTTTTGTGGTGCAGATCAAATGAGATATGCATGCAAAGTGCTTAGCACAATGCCCAGTGTATAGTGAGCTCTCAACAATTAGGGACAGTAATGACTCCTGTGCCATTCACTGGAAAGACCTGGATTCCAGGTCCAGCTATGCCACCCCGTAGATGTGTAACCCTGAAGGAACCCTTTTGGCTCTCTTAGCCTGGGCTTGGCCATCTGCACCCAACAGGGCTGTTGTGACCATGCCCGTTGCAGTGGGATCCAAGACCCAGGTAGATGAAGTGATGTGTCCAAGGACACCCAACTCAGCTCTGTCTTCCCTCCTCCAGGCTGCGGCATCCTTTGGCATTATTAGTTTGCCAACTAAGGTCTGTCTAGTCAAGGCTGTGGTTTTTCCTGTGGTTATGTATGGATGTGAGAGTTGGACTGTGAAGAAGGCTGAGCGCCGAAGAATTGATGCATTTGAACTGTGGTGTTGGAGAAGACTCTTGAGAGTCCCTTGGGACTGCAAGGAGATCCAACCAGTCCATTCTGAAGCAGATCAACCCTGGGATTTCTTTGGAAGGAATGATGCTAAAGCTGAAACTCCAGTACTTTGGCCACCTCATGTGAAGAGTTGACTCATTGGAAAAGACTCTGATGCTGGGAGGGATTGAGGGCGGGAGGAGAAGGGGACGACCGAGGATGAGATGGCTGGATGGCATCACCGACTTGATGAACGTGAGTTTGAGTGAACTCCGAGAGATGGTGATGGACAGGGAGGCCTGGTGTGCTGCGATTCATGGGATCGCAAAGAGTCGGATACGACTGAGCGACTGAACTGAACTGAACTGAGCTGAATGAACTTCGGGAGGGAAGACAGAAATGCATTAGTTACGTGCAGTTTTTCTACATGGCAGATGCTATTTTTGCTTCTACTCCCATTTGTGAGACTTAAAGAGAAGGATCTGAGTGGATGGTCCTGGACACAGACAGGGCTGGAGAATTCTAGTGCCTCATTCCCTGAGTTGAGTTTTGCGGAGGTCTATTCAGTGCCATATTTTGCTTCTGCCTTTCTCCTTTCCACTCACTCACTATGCAACAGCTGCAGAGGTCAGAAATTTTCATTTTATTTTTTAATAACTCCTGCCAGATTGCTTTTCATATATATATGACTTCTTGCACACCCACCAGAAATATAAGATGGTGTGTTTCCCTCAGTCTCAAGGCAGTATTTTTTTGGCAGCACTCTTCTGAGTATCATCTTTTGGTGGAGGCTGAATATATGAGGCTGGCCGGCCATCAGGATTCTGGGAAGTCTTTTTTCCTTCCCCACCACTACAAGTAATAGGTTTTCAGAAATTTCCCTTTGAGAAGACCATTTTAGTTCTGGCAATAGCTGGTGTCGTTGAGCATTTTGCCTGTGTGATATGGAGACAAAAATGTCCATCTGAGCTCCAGGACATGCTTATTAACGTTTGCTGTGCTGAGGCCTCGCTGGAGACAGGATTCCCCATCATCCCTGGTTTCGTGTCTTCTTTTCTCTCTTTTTGCTTCTACCATTTGCTCTGGGATTGGGGATTATGCCGGGGTGTATTTTGTAGAAGGGCCTTTACTATTAGAAGGCAGGAGGAGGCTGAAATGGCCAGCTGGGGTGGATTACAGAGTTACAGATCCAGAACAGATGGAGAAGCCTCTTAATCACCGGGTGCCTCTGTTTACCCATTTGTAAAATGGGCATAGTGGCATTGGCCAGACCCATCTCTCATAAGGTTGCAGATGAGATTGTACTCGTTTTATCAGGTAATAGCACCTCTTGCTTAAAAAACTTCTGCAACATGGATAGACCTAGAAAGTATCATACTGAGTAAAGAATTGGCCTGTCAATGCAAGAGACTCGGGTTTGATCCCTGGGTCAGGAAGATCCCCTGGAGGAGGGTATGACAACCCACTCTAGTATTCTTGCCTGGAGAACCCCATGGACAGAGGAGTCTGGTGCTACAGTCCATGAGGTCACAAAGAGTTAGACACAGCTGAAGTGACATAGCACTTATCACAAGCCACAGAAAGACAGATATTGTATTACGTCACTTATGGGTAGAATCTACAAATAATACAAATGAATTTATTTACAAAACAGAAACAGTCTCATAAACATAGAAAACTTATGGTTCTCAAAGGGGAAAGGGAGGGGGGAGGAATAAACTAGGAGTTCAGGATTTGCAGATATGAACTACTATATATAAAATAGATAAACAAAAAGGAATTACTGTAAAGCACAGGGAACTAGATTCAGTATTTTTAAATAACATATAATGGAAAATAATCTGAAAAAATATATATAAATGAATCACTTTACTGTACATTTGAAGTTAACACAATATTGTAAATTAACCATAGTTCAAGAAAAACAAAACCAAAACAAAGTAAAACCAAAAATCATCTACTGCTCCCTACGGCATGGGAATAAAACCTCACTCCTGGACTATCATAGGACCCATGTGATCTAGCCCCTGCCTGCATCTTTGACCTCATCTCCTCCTTCTCTTCCCTTTGCCCGTGATAATTCAGCTCTCAGATCCTGAAACATGCCAAGTGTTTTCTCACCTCAGGGCCTTTGCACATGCTGTGCTTGGCTGCATAGTCCCTGACGTAGGGAGATTCCTCTGGCTGGTCCAGGTACCCATCCTTCCCTGTTACATTCTCTAAGCTCTTTTTTACAAACATAGTAGTTATCACAATCTGTGATGAACATTTATTTCTTACTTGTTGTTTCTCTCTCCCAAGACAAAAGTTCCATGAGGGCAGGGACCAAGTCTACCTCATTCATCATTTTATCACAAAGCTTAGCACAGTGGTTGACATTTGCAGGAAATCAACTATTTATTGATTGTCTACTATGAGCCAGGCACAATGAGAAGCACTTTTAAAACAATATCTTATTCTACTTTGTGGTTGTTTGTAAACTAACTTTATTGTCAAGACTAGTAGAAATGTATATCACTTAGGTAGAACAACTCCCCAAAGCCCGAAGTGCCCAGTGTGATGTCAGTGGCTTTCAAGATGGGAATCCATCCCGGCTTTCCTGTGTTTCCATTACGTGGTGCTAGGCAGGTACCATCAACGACGTGCTTACGTGATGGATGGATGATTGCATGGACAAGTGGACGGATGGAGGAGTAAGTGGGTGAGTGGGTGAATGGGTAGATGTTTCATGGGCAGGTGGATGGGAAAGAAGAACAGCTAGGTTCCAGATCTCTGCAATCATAGGATACCAGGGTGGAAAGGAACCTCCAGATTCATCCAGTTCAATCCCCCACCCACATGTGACTCCCCTCTGCTCAAATGAAAGCTGGTGTGGATGTGTTTTTGCGTGAAGGAGACAGGTGACTGGTGACTGGGAACACAGGAAATCATAAGTGTCTAACCAGGCTGGCTGCTGGGGAATTTTCTCAGATTGTCCCTCCCAGAAGTCATCTCTCTGTCCTTGGAACCCTTGGAGCTGTTTCCCCTGTCCTTGGTTGAAGGAGCTGTGTGTGTCCCTGGCCACTTCACTACCCTCCCAGCTCCTTGAGAGCGGGGCCTTTTTGGGAGCTGCAAGGTGCTTTTCTCTTGAGGTTGTCTGCTCTTTTATACCTGCTGGGGTATGTATTTTATACCTGCTGAGGCCTATAACTGCCTGGAGGTTTTCAAGGAAACGTATGTCTTCTGTAAATGTGCCCAGGACACCTCAGCATCCCCTCTGAGGGGTTCTGGATAGGAATGTGGTCCTGGGGTGAGGCCCTAAGCTATTCAGTGTCCTGTCCTCTCTCTGTTCTCATGACCTTGAGGGATGAATAGGGCTAAGATGCATAGAGTCACTAACCCTGCTAGACTTGACCACAACCTTGGCCTCTGATTCCACCTCTTACCAACTCAACTGGCCATTGTGGCTGTGGTAGCCCTTCGGCTTTGAAGCAGACAGCCCGGGGGTCAGCTCTGCTGCTGGCCAGCTAGCGTTGCCCCAGACAAGTCCACCGACCCCCTGCTTTTCTCATTTGCAAAATGGAAAAAGTGAAGCCAATCACGTAGGTTTGCAGTAAGGATTTGAGAGAATATACATAAAGAGCCTGAAGGATGGAGTCTGCTGTTGCCATTTATTAGCCGCTGAGATGACTAGGAGAAATGACACTGCAGGGGCTGTAGGATGGTCACTGTGCTAAAGAGGGTCACGTGATCAAAAGAGTCTCTCTTTTGGAAAAGAATATCTTTCTGCTTCTCTCTGTTGCCAACGACCTCATCTCTTGGTGAGAAGCAGATGGTTGGAGTTATCAGTCTGTTGTGTTTGCATACCAAGGCCCCTCCATGCCCCAAAACACACCAAACAAACAAAATAAAATGGTAATCCAGAGTCGAGGTGGGAATCCGAAGCTAGGACCTGTGGGGCAGCTGTGGGTTTTGGGAACGGAGGCCTTTCCTTTGGTCACTTTTGTGCATCTCTCATTCATTCATGAATCCATTCTGCTGTTTTGTTATTTCCTATGGGGACATCACTCTGTTCATCGATGGGAGAATGCGAAGGTAGTAAAGACAAAGCCCCTTGCCTGTAAGATACTTAAAATCTGGTGGGAGAATTAAGACATGAATAGATCCCCCTTTAAAAGAAGGGAATACATTTTAGCTGTCAGGGATAAACATTGTGGTCTTGGAGTTGTAGATGGTGGATTGTACTTTTGAGTGGTTAGAGAAAAAAGAAGGCTTCCAGGGAGAGTGAGCACTGGAGCTAGAGCCTGAAGGATGAACAGGAGGTTGAAGGGTAGGGAGGGTATTTCAGAAGCACAGAAGGGCCTAGAGCGAGAGCGCCCACACATGAACAGGCATCAGAGTCACTTTATGAAGAACACATTGCTGGGTCACCCCCAGAGTCTCATTCAGTGGTTCTGGGTGGGGCCTGAGAATTTGCATCACTAGCAAGTTCCCAGCTGGTGTTGATGGTCCGGGTCTGGGGACCCCACTTGGAGAACCCCGGTGAAGGCAAAGGGGCAGAGGAAGAAAGTCCAAGAGATCTTTCATTCACCCACTTTCCCATCAAAGAGGCATTATACACTTACTATGCATGGGGCCCTGTGCTAGGTGTTGGGGAGACAGAGGAGGTTAAGAGAGACTGCTGTCAGGGCAGGGAGAGAAAGATGTTAAGCAGAGACATCAGGGGATTATGATTGGAAGGTGTGGTAAGTGCTATGAAGGAAAAGAACGTGGTGATACAGGGGATAATAACAGAGTGGGAGGTCTCATCTGTTTTGCTGGATGGACGTGGCATAAGAGGGGGCTCTGCAGGATAAGAAGGATCTGACAAGACGTGTATAGGGAGGGTTCCTTGTGCAGGGCCAGCATATGCAAAGGCCCTGGGGGTAGTAGCGAGCTTGGCTTGTTTGAGGAGTGGAAGAATCTTCCCATGGACTTGGAATAAAGAGTTGTGGTGGAGTAGACGTGGGCAGAGCCCTGCAGCCAGCGTAAGGCATTTGGATGGTACTCTGAGTGCACTGGATATCTAGCACACGCACATCTTGGGGGAGAAGTGGAGAGAGTTTAGGCCACAAGACAGGAAGATCTTAGATGACAATCTCAGGAACCTGGACCTTCACCCATGACCACAGAAAGATCTGAATGGGGACTGCCCTGAGCTAGGCTGCACAGTGCCACCTCATACCTCTGAAGGGACCTGCTCTTAGCAAAGCCTCAATCCTGCACAGTAGTTCCTTTGTTCAACCTCTAAACATGCCTGGAAGGTAGGGAGCAGCAGGCATGGCTTCTTGCTGAGGGGGAGGAAAATGGGGAGAAGAAACACCATGGAGAAGGGTTACGTCAACGCTGCCCAAGATGGTAGCCACTGGCTGCAGATGGCTATTGAAAACTAATCGATGTGAAATACAGCTTTGAATTCAGCTCCTCAGTCACACGGAGAAGCGACACTTCAGGTACTCAGTTGCCACAGGTGATATGGCTCCCATCTTGGATGGTGCACGTACCAGACACTGGATAAGTGCTGCTGTAAGCAAGATTCTATCAGCTTGTCAGATGGGACCTCAGTGTCCTGAACAGCTCCCAGCATGGAACACTTTTTGCTCCACGATTTCCGGTCCATGGCAGCCACCTGTGCCATCACATGTATGGACATCTCCTTGCTCTCAGCTTTTCTTGTTTGCATGCAAGGCCAGGAGGCTGGTGCCTCAATCCTGAGCCCTGTCTGCATGGCCAGCATTCTCTTCTGAAAACTGACCCTGTTCACAAGACCCTAAGTGCAGCACAAGGAGACACAAAAATGGTTTTCCCTGGCCCGTGAGGTCAAGACAAGTGTGTAAAACTTGGTAGGAAGGTTTTGCTTTTCCTTCATCAGTGTCACTTCAAAGAATAATCCTGAAATCTCTGAACTTGGGGTCACTCTGCAGAGTATTTCTAAATCTCTCACTGAATGGATAAACGAGCCTGTGAGGGCTCATGGGGCTTGCCTGGCACCTCATGGTTTCTTAGTTACCAAGCACAGAGTTGAATGCAGCCCCCTGACTTTTAGTCTTTTTCCACCCTAGCATTCAAAGAGCACAGTGATGTTGTATGGTTCATCCTTAGCTGTACCTTTTTCTGGCTCATTTGCAAATTTCCAAGTTTAATTTTGGGTCAAAATCCTTTAGGTTGCCTGTGAAATGTAGCAAATGGGGAGAAGAAAACCAAGCTCAATTAAACCACTCCCTGATTCCCGGTTAAGAGCTGCTCAGTACTGAGTGGGAATCAGAGTGAGAGCAATATCAAGAATTTGGCAAAACTTCATCATCAAATAAAATGGACAGAGGGGTAGAGGTTTATCGCTTGTATGCTTCCTCCTGCAGATTTTTATGGATTTTTTTCATTCTGGAGTAAATTTCACAGCCAGCATTCCCTGTTCTGTTCTCCATCTTTCCCACCCCAAGTCCCCTCTGGAGCTTGCCCCTTGTCTTCAGAAGCCTGCATTTCCCAAGCATTTTCCAATCCTGAACGTCTTGGAAAGAGTCAAGTTGTCCCCCCTGGGGGGAAAGGTTTTGGGGTATTTGTTTCCTAAGAGATCTGCTAAAAGCTGGAGATGTATATAGGGGAAACACCCTATGAATGACGGACATAGTCTACTTCTGTGTTGTTCAGTACCACAACTGCGGGCCACGTATGGCTGCCGATGACCTGAAATGTGGTTAGTGCAACTGAAAAAAGGAATTTTTACTTTCATGTAATTATTTTTTGGTTTTACAAGTTAATAGTTTATTAAAGCAAAAATTTTTTTTCAATACCTTTATTCTCCTTATGCTTTAAATTCAGCTGACAGGCAGTATTATTCTATTCATATAAGTCCAGGACATTTTAGCAATCACATATAAGGGAATTTTGCATAACGTTTGCATCCGTCGACAACCTTAGTGAATTAAATGCCTTCAAACAATTTTAACTATATTTATAAATTTGAGATACGGAATTTTTTTTAAGTACTCAGTTGACAGAAAAGCCTGCCCAACTCCTTATAGGGCACATGGAAATCTAATAAAATAAACTTGTAAAATATACTGGGCCTTAAGCCACTTTCTGATATAGTACATGAATGGAGTACAATTTCAACTTAACATGTAAACCAGTTATTCAGTTACACATTTGAAATTAGAGTTAGGAAGGTGAAGTCTTCCCCTAATTGACCCTATGTAAAACATTAAGAGAATGTAAAAGAAATACTCCAAAGGCACAGACTCTTTAATTACTATTACTATTTAATATTACTATTACAGGTTTAATTATCTTAACTACGTCTAATAATTCATCCTAGATTTTCCCAGAGCCTAAAGATGCTAACCTATTCAGGAAACTAGTTTACCTCACACTGTTATAAGCTTCAGTTTTAATGATGTTTTTGGGAGGTGAATTCTCTGATTGTCTGAGGTCACTTAATGGCCAATCTGGATTTTTGCTAGCTGTTGCTTTCTGGGTTTTTGTTAGCAGTATGCATAAGCTGCCTCAACCTTGTTTAGTCAGTATGTTGATTATTTATATAATTTTAGCTAATCTAAAGGCGCCTATGCCGAGCCATGTGTGCTGAGTGGCTGGTGTATTGGAAAGCACAGCTCTAGATGGAACAGGTTTCCAGCGTTAAGCTCAAATAGTTGCCCAAATGAGACCTGCTTTCAGCGTTCGCGGGTTTTGTGTTTTCCCTTGCGTCATCTGGTCTTGCTTTATGCCTGGGGTCTTAGTTCTACTTTCCCTCTCGTTTGGACAGTGAAGGCTAAGGACAGTGAAGAGTAAGGCAGCACATGCCCAGGCCAGACCTTCCACAGATGTTCTTGGCTGCTGCTCTTTTGAGTCTGGCTTTGTTCCCTCAGTAGCACAGGGACCACAGACAGGGTCCCCCAAAACTTCCAGCCATGCCTCCTCTTATGCCATGCCCACCCACTGGCCTTTTTATTTTTCTCTTTTAAATAACTTTATCTATCTTTGTCACTTGCCAGGAAGTCTCATGCTTCGCAGTGTAGGTACAAAGCGTGGGTCCCCACCCTGCAAGCTTATATTTCTCTGTACAGCTTGGTCCCTGGTGGACGATTAAGGGAGGAGGGCCAGGAGATGGGCAGTGGGAGCTCATTTCGACTATCTGACTTTGCCCTCCTCAAGCTGGTCCTGGTCAAAAGTGTGTGCTATTACTTATTACTCTTCACACAGGTTGTCCTTGTTCCAGAAAGGTTGGGAGAGGTTACAGCGGGGACGCAAGCTAAGGCTGCCTGAGGGGACCCTGCAGTCTTATTTTCTCCCTGCTTCTCCTCATTTTCAGGACGATTGGTCACTGTGCCCTCTCCGGAATTCGAGCCCCTCCAGACTCCCTTGTTGAATCAGATCACCTAATTGGCGCTGCAGTGGCAGTGGCTAATAAAGAGCCCTTCGGCAGCGGTCTGCACCTCTCTGCCTCTGTCAGAACTCTCTGGGGACCTTGTTTAAAAGAAACAAGAAGAAAAGCCCCTCCATCCTCAGGAGTATTTGATTCTGCACGTGTGGGTTGGGGGGAGCAGGGGCTCAGCCTGTGTGCTCTTAACAAGCTCCCCTAAGGGAGCTAAAGGTCGACATCTTTAAAATGTGGAATGGAAATAAGGAATGGACCAGGCTCTCAGCCCCTTCTTGTTATCTCTCTGACCTTAGGCAAATTATGCCATCACTCTGTACCTCCATTTTCTCATCTTAAAAATGAGAATAGGGAATTCCCTGGCAGTCCAGGGGTGAGGGCCCAATGCTTCTACTGCAGAGGGGCATGGGTTTGATCCTCAGCTGGGGAACCAAGATCCTACAAGCAGCGCAGCCAAAAAAAAATTTAAAAATAAAAATGGGGAGTGATACAGTTCTTGGCTCTTAGGGTGCATGTGACAATCAGATAACACGAATGAAGCATTTAGCGCAGTGTCTGATACATGGTAGGTAGCTCAGTTAAACTTAGCTATGATTATGAATATATTATTGTATAATAGATCATTGATAAGAGCATTGTTCTTAACACAACTAAAGCAGTAGGCACAGGGCTGGTGTATAAAAAGCATCAACAAATGCCAGTTTTTTTATTATAAATATATATGCTGTACACTATAGATATTGCTATGTTTAAAATATCTTATGTATTATAGATTTAGAATTAGATGGTAAAGAATCTGCCTGCAATGCAGGAGACCCTGGTTCGATCCCTGGGTCAGGAAGATCCCCTGCAGAAGGGAATGGCAACTTACTCCAGTATTGCTCCCTGGGAAATCCCACCGACAGAGGGGCCTGGTGGGCCACAGTCCACGGGGTTGCAAAGAGTCGGACACGACTGAGTGACAAACACTTTATCACTGTCTATGATATATATAAGAATATGAATATGTATTAGGCAAATAAATTATATATAATGTACAATCCACAATAACATAATACATGTATTTACATATAATAAACTCTGTATGTTATGTAGTATAGCAAAATATATTGTCATGGCAAAAATATTAAAATTGTAATTTACCATTACATGAGGCAGTTACCAGTGGGGCGGGCATATAAGTAAGTGCTCATTAAATGTATGAAGTCTTTTTGTCCCTAGCGTTTGTAATATTCATTAGCAGTAAGACTATAGAGAAAAGGAAAAGCCACCAGGAACATTGAGGACTTTAACCCAAGTCAGCGGGCAGTTGTGGACAGAGGGAGCCGGAGCTGGACCGGCGCTTGAGGTTGCCCTCGCCCGGAGGAATCCTGTTCTAACTGGGATCCGGTTTGGAGAAGGCAATGGCACCCCACTCCAGTACTCTTGCCTGGAAAATCCCATGGATGGAGGAGCCTGGTGGGCTGTTGTTTATGGGGTCGCACAGAGTCGGACACGACTGAGCGACTTCACTTTCACTTTGGCATAGGAGGAAGGGCGCCCAGGTCTCCAGCGGATTTGCCTGCGGATGCAAATGGCCGGTTACTTGAGACGTTTAGCGAGTCAAATAATTCTCTTCTGCTGTCAGCTGGTCCCCTCAGCGCCGGGGATGTTATGACAATGGTCGCCCTGGCAACCGCGGGAAGGCGTCGGGCCGCCGGGGCGATTGCTTTACCCTCGGAGAGCCTGGGCGGCAAAGCCAGGGCCTGGTTGGCCTGCCTCTGAACGTGCAGCACCCGCTGGAAAAGGAGTTGAGATTTCTGGATAGAGGCCTCGGCACTTACCCCCACCCCCGTCCTCGCCAATGATGCTGGTTCATAGAACGACCAAGAAAAATGTATTGCCAGGCACTGATCTGAAAGCTGGGAGGAAAGACAGAGACTGGCAAAAGCCAGTGCTCTTTTGAGCGGATATTCCGATGGGTGTGTGAGATGATGAGGTGGGGTGGGGGTGGGGGTGACCATGGAAACCAATAAACAGGATAAGTCGTGGGATGGCCTGAGTGCTCCTGAGGAGAAACAGGGTGCTATGGCGGGGACCTCCGTGGCGGTTGGAAAGGGATGACGCCCAGAGGGCAGGGAAATGCCATTTATGTCTAACGCCAGAGGAAAAGAAGTCTGGGCGCTGGAAAGACATGGACCGTTCGGATTTAGTGCTTTTGAGCTCCCCACAGCTAGCCGGTTACTGCTAAAGAGAAGGCAGGAGTACGGGTGGCTGCTGACAGGCAGCCCCCGGGGGATACAGTGGGCTCTGGAGCCTGCCTGTTCATTAAGGCAGGTTATAGCTCTCCTCAGCCTCAGTTTCCTCATGTGTAAAATGGGCGTGTGAACCATGAGGTTCACACGCGATGCTCTGTGAAAGCCCACAGACCCTCGTTCTGTACTGCACTCCTTTCCGGCGTCCCCCGACTCTGCTTTACTTTTTTTTTTGTTTGTTGTTGTTATTTGTTTTGATTGTGCTTTTTAAAACCATCTGAGTGGTGAAGGTTTTGAACTCCAGCAAACCAAACCCCAAGGGCTTGCTCATGGGTCTCTGGGTTTATCTCGGTTTAGATTCTGAGTGAAAAGTACCCATTTTCACATTAGAGATTTCAGACATGATTATTTATAGCTCTGTCACATGTCTTGACTTTAAACTTTTTTTTGTTGTTGTTTACGCTGCTAAATTTGTCATCATGCTAATACCGAGTACTGTAATAAGGCACGGAAGATGCTGAAATCCAGGAAGGTCTGAGAAATTATTCCATCTATTGTGGACAGTGCCAGGCTGCCCCCTGGTGGGAAGCTGAGGAAACACACATCTTCGTTCCTACTTTCCCAAGTCCTGGGATCCTTCTGACCCCAGGCCCACCGAGACCTTATTTTGTACCCGGCAGTACAGGGGCCAAAGGTGGTGGGCTCAGTTTGGATGTGCTGTTTCCAGAAACCCAATGTTTCTCACTTAAAGATGGGATTTCTTTGGACGTTTTGCAGTTCGGCTCTGCATGGACTTAAATTGAGGGTGACCTAAAAAGAAATCAGGACACCTGGCAGGGTGAGGACAGACCAAGGCCCTTTTCTAATTGTATTTCACAACCTCGACGTCAGGTGATTTGAATCTTCTGCTTTGGTGGAGTGTTATGGTGAAGAGGGAGCCGAACTGGAAATTAGCTCCCGAGTTCAAATCCTGACCCTCCTGCTTCTTTAGTGATGGGCTTCGACATAGTTCCCAAGGTTCTGAGCATCAGTTTCACCATTTGTAGAATTTTGTTAATAACAGCCCAACACCTGCTTCAGGATTGTCATGATGCTTTTATAAGGCAGTATCTTTAGAATCATTTTGGAAAATAGTTTAGTTAGTGGTGTAGGGAGATTGAGATCAATCCATGAAAATTCCCCAAGGGGAGGTNGGGAAGTCTGACCTTGTGCAGGACATTCCTGCCCGGGAGAGGGAAGGCACGGACACCCGTGTGGGCGGCAGACAGTGTGGCACGCAAGTGCTGCTTTCGGAAGGCCGTGGATTCGGATCCTGGCTCCTCCTCTGCGCACTGTGGGTGTCAACCTGGGGCGTCTCGATTTTTCCTCTTTATTCTCCTCAACGTCCCCACATACAAAGTAGACATAACGGCCTCATGGATGTCTAGGAGGTTAAACGAGTTCAGTAGATGATCATTACTTACCGTGCTCCCTTATTTTCCTTCCAAATATTTGTTGAATGAGTGAATGGGTAGCCAAGGAAAAAAAACGGTGCCATGCTTGTGGCCAACAGTCAGTTGTGTTAAAAAGACACACAATATATTCGTACTCAGTATATTCTCTAGCTTTGTTTTTCCTTTGTAATCTCACTAATGGGTTTATAAGGACAAGGAAGAATTCTGTTGCAGCCCCTAAAGCTGACCTGGGGAGATTGTTAAAATGAAGTTTCTGATTCAGTAGGTCTGAAGATTCTCCCCTTCTAACAAGCTCCCAGGCAATGCCCATTCCTGCTGGTCTTCGGATCACACCTGGACTAGCAGAGGGCTACTGGATGGACCCTGAAGTAGCCAGTGAGGGAATCAGAGCAGAGAAACAACTTCAGACTGGATCGTTTCTGTGTGAATTCCACTGCCCCCCCCCCCCAAAGAGCTAAGTGTTGGTTTGGTCAAAAGGCTTCCTGTCAACAATTTACTTTTCCTGGACTCAGAGTGTAAAAGTTGTGAGAGAAGTTTCATCCAAGGAGCTTACTGAGGACTAAATGAAATGAGAGCCCAGGAAATAGCCTCTTAGCCACTCTGAGGGAAGAGCCTCTAGGAGGCTGGTGAGGAGCTAGTATATAAAAACTAAATTGGGGGCATTCCCTGGCAGTCCAGTGATTAGGACTTGGCACCTTCACTGTTGGGGTCCAGGTTCAACCCCTCATCAGGGAACTAAGTTCCCACAAGTCTAAGATCCCACAAGCCATCCAGCACAGCTAGTGGCAGAGAGGTTGTGGAAAAAGAAACTTGACTGGAAATACACAGGCTGAACATACATCTTGGTTAAAGATTACTGCTAATCACACACACACATCTCAAGTTAATGATATTAGTGCTTTTCTCTGTGTGCCGGGCTTTGCTTCATTGCTCAGTTGTGTCTGACTCTTTGCATCCACATGGACTGTAGCCCACCAGGCTCCTCTGTCCATGGGATTTTCCAGGCAAGAATGCTGGAGTGGGTTGCNGATATTAGTGCTTTTCTCTGTGTGCCGGGCTTTGCTTCATTGCTCAGTTGTGTCTGACTCTTTGCATCCACATGGACTGTAGCCCACCAGGCTCCTCTGTCCATGGGATTTTCCAGGCAAGAATGCTGGAGTGGGTTGCCATGCCCTTCTCCAGGGGATTTTCCAACCCAAGAGTTCGAACTCAGGTCTCCCGCATTGGAAGCAGATTCTTTACCATCTGAGCCACCAGGGGAGCCCTTTCTCTGTGTGGGAAGATGTAAAAATTATCTGGCACTGAAATTCTTCCTTGGCTATGCACGTTTATTATTTAGGAGCCAAAACACATAATGCCCCCTCCTAGTTTTCTCCACCCTGAATTTCCATCAGGGCAGTGTGTTGCAACCTAACCCTTAGTATAACTGGAGGATGAGCCAGTCTCTTCTTTCTGTTTACATCTTCTCTCCTTTGGGTCATAAATTTGACCATTTGGGAAGGCATTTTATGATCAGTATGTCCCACAGTGCTAGGAATGCTCATTCCTGGGTCAGGTAAGGATTTTGTTGAAAGGCCATGCAAATGCTATATCTGGTTTGTTGTTGTTTAGTTGCTAGCGACCCTATGGACTGCAGTCCACCTGGCCCCTCTGTCCATGAGATTTCCCAGGCAAGAATTAAGGAGTAGGTTTCCATTTCCTTCTCCAAAGGATCTTCCTGACCCCAGAATTGATCCCAGGTCTCCTCCATTGCAGGTGGATTCTTTACTGCCGATCCATCTGGGAAACCCTAGATCTGAATTAGGTCCTGTTAATAACCTAAACTTCTCTGAATTATGTGTTTACTAGTCTATTATGATCCAGGAATTGCTTCTCTCCTGTTACTTTTTCCTGTCTCTAGAATTGTACTGTTATAAGTAATTTTGTATAGAGCTATATACGTGATCAATTGCCTCAAGACAACTATCCATCATTAGTTTTGTTACACATCAAGTAATGTAAAGAACAACAATCTTATAAAAGGCATATTCAGCACTGATATGCTGTGCTAANCTCTCCTGTTACTTTTTCCTGTCTCTAGAATTGTACTGTTATAAGTAATTTTGTATAGAGCTATATACGTGATCAATTGCCTCAAGACAACTATCCATCATTAGTTTTGTTACACATCAAGTAATGTAAAGAACAACAATCTTATAAAAGGCATATTCAGCACTGATATGCTGTGCTAAGTCACTTCACTCGTGTCCAGCTCTTTGCGATGCTATGGACTGTGGTCCACCAGGCCCCTCTGTCCATGGGATTCTCCAGGCAACAATACTGGAGTGGGTTGCTATGCTCTCCTCCAGGGGATCTTCTCAGTCCACAGATCGAACCAGCATCTCTTACATCAGGGAGTGGATTCTTTACCACTAGCATCATCTGGGAAGGCCATAAGTGATGTAGCTAATAGCATTAATAAAGTCACAGTATAGATCAAGAGACATAAAACATAAACAGTCTGAAAACAACCAAGAGAAACATTCACAACGCTGATCAGTGCAACTAGTTGTAAGCAGGATCACAATAAGCCAACAAGTCCAGAGGGGAGCCTGCTGTAGAAGGCAGACTCTGGAGAGATTCAGTAGAAGGGAAGAAAGTAAATGTCTTATCTTCATCTCCAAAGGTACACTTTATCAACTTGCTGCTTGTTGTAGTTACCCTAAAAGGAAAGGTTTACTCTTCTCTAGAAAACAAACAGTCAAAGCCATTAATATTTAAGAGAAAAAGTCATAAAATTATAAATTTTATTTATGTCATTCAGCCCCATGCAATTGATTCTTGTTGATTTAGGTTGTTTTATTAGTAGTTTTACAAAGCCATGAGGTTTTCCACTTGAGTTTTGGTATTTGTTACTCAGTTCAGTAGTGTGATCTCAAAGCTACCAGAAACCAGGCTTCCCTGGTGGCTGGCTCAGTGGTGAACGCAAGAGACATGGGTGTGATCCCAGATCTGGTCCATGCCGCGGAGCAGTGAAGCCCATGTGCCACAATACTGAGCCTGTGCTCTGGTGCCTGGGAGCTGCGACTACTGAAGCCCACATGGTCTAGAGCCTGTTCTTCAGGAGAAGAGAAGAGACCACAATGCGAAGCCCATGCCCCCCAATGAAGAGTAGCCCCTGCTTGCCACAGCCAGAGAAAAGCCCATGCAGCAATGAAGACTCAGCACAGCCAAAAAAAAAAAAAAAGTTATCAGAAGCCTATTTTGTCAAAAAGTCCTTTTTATAAATCTTTCTGAAGATCTTCAGTTTTGTAAAAGCATCAGAGCAAACTAATAACTGTCTATATAAATGACAAAAGACTGAAAATGGGATGGTTAAAGATCTAATTACAGCTGACAAGGGAATTTGGTTATGTCTGTGACACACAGTATATTAAGACAAGAATTAGATTTATGATTGATAATATACTAGGATATATCCAAATTTTAGTAATTTTACATTAATAACATATACCCACATGATAAAACCTAAGAAGCTGTATCATCAGTGACAATGTTTCCCATGTAGTTTAACATACTACATAAGCCTCATTAGTTTAGTATTTCTCTTTGAGATGTTTCAGAAGCCCTCTGAAGCATCCCAAAGTCTGCTAGAGATCAGAAGAAATTCACTTAGGGGATCTCTCTGGTGGTCCAGCGGCTGGAGGCCCGAGTTCAATCCCTAGTCGGGGAACTGGACTCCATATGCTGCAACTAGGAGTTCTAATGCCGCAACTGGAGATCCTGAGTGCCGACTGAAGAAGTACATGCAGCCTGAAAGTTGAGAGTTCAGTTTTATTCTGTGGAAATTTTTAGAACTAAAGTCCAGGAGGCAGTATCTCAAGTGACCCTGAGAGAACTGCGCCAGGGAGGTGAGGAGAGGACCAGGTTACACAGAGGTTTTGCAACAAAGGGCAGGTAGTCTGAACATCAAAACGTTATTGCTCTGTTGAGACTGTGTGCTGCAGCCTCTGAAGCCCACACACCCTAGAGCCCAACTCTGCAGTAAGAAGCCCGTGCTCCACAGAGAAGAGACGCCCCCACTCACCACAGCTAGACAAAGCATGCTTAAAGCAACAAAGAACCAGTGCAACCAAAAATAAGTAAATAAATTTTTTTTTAAAAGACGATTGTTAATTAAAGAAAACCAGGTATCTCAAATCAAGCAATTTAGCACTTTTCTGTGTATGGAAAGATGCAAAAGTCTAGGCTTACTGAAATCATTTCTTTGATTGCACCTCGGGTCTCTGGGGCCAGGATCCTGCGTTTTTCGCATTCTGGGCTTCCCTTCCTCCAGGCTCACCACAAGGAGTGGCTGTAGTTGATGGCTGCTAGATCACAGGTGTTCTTCTTGCTGAATTCTCTGAGGGCTCACCAGCTCACAGTGGAAGGCTGCAGTCGCTAATGACGGTGACATCCTTGTTTACAGATGTGGCAGGAAATATTCCATTTCTCGTGCAGCTGGGACCTGGCACAACCCAGTAAATAGATGGATGAAAGTGTATATTTTTAAAAAATTTCATTTAGAACTTGATTGGGGAAGCTTGTCAAAGGTATCAAAAAGGTTTTAAAACACTTGGTCAGGTGGAATCACAGGTCACTGTGAAATAATACTTAGTTAACCAGAGTGACACCAGAAGATTTTAAAGGCAAAGTACAGAAAGTTATGAGTATGTGTGCGTACACTCAGTTGTGCCTGACTCTTGTGACCCAATGAACTGTAGCCCACCAGGCTCCTCTGTCCATGGGACTCCCCAGGCAAGAACACTGGAGTGGGTTGCCATTTCCTTTTCCAGGGTATCGTCTCAACCCAGGGATTGAAACCATGTCTCCTTCATTGGCAGGCGGATTCTTTATCACTGAGCCACCAGGGAAGCCCTTACAGAAAGTTAACAGACCACTTAAAAGGAAAGAAAATTTTTTCTGTTATCAAAAAGCAGATCAATATGTCAAAAAAAATTCCTCTAAGCAAAGAAAGAAAATAAATTTCTAGTTTTGCACCACCTTATCTTTAATATTAAAATTTATTTTCATAATTAAATTTATTCTACTCTTGGATAATCCTGACCCCACATAGAATTCCTTTATAAATATTCCTTTTTTTCTCACAAATCTTTTATATCCTTATTTGTCTATCCCTCTCCTCCCCATTTAGAAATAATCAGATTTAAGACAAAAATCACTTTCTTTTCCTTTAATGAAATGCATTTCCGTTCTTTATATTTTTCCTTCCCTCGGAAGATGTTTTCCTTATTTAATTAAATTGATTACACATAATAGAGTTCTTAAGCTTTAAAAACCTTCCTTTTTAGTGAAAATTAAGAAGTAAGCAATTATGAATTCTTTTCACATTGCTGCTGCTGCTGCTAAGTTGCTTCAGTCGTGTCCAACTCTGTGCAACCTCATAGACGGCAGCCCACCAGGCTCCCCCATCCCTGGGATTCTCTAGGCAAGAATACTGGAGTGGGTTGCCATTTCCTTCTCCAATGCATGAAAGCGAAAAGTCAATTAGCACTCTATAAATAGGCAAACTTACAAATACTATTTGTGATTTCTAAAAATGTTTTATAGAAAATTTATCCATGCATCCCCATAATAGTCATGAATATCTTTAGTTTCTCTGTAAAAGGAAGCCTATGTTCAGTAATTAATATTTCAGTATCTTTTTTACTTGACAATCATCTATATATTTAATAAATTTCTATCATTTAACTTAACTTAGCAAAACTTTAAAGTTTCAAGTTGTTCAGTTACCATTTTTAAGCAGACATACAGTTGACTAAAGAAAAAAAGCAATCAAAGTTTCCAGTTAAATTTTATTTGGGGACCTTATTGAAGACTATAACCTAGGGGAAAACCTCTCCCATAGCTGAGAAACAGCTCTAAAGAAGTAAGGGAGGAGCCAGGATATATAAGAGTTTTTTGCTTGGCAGGGAAAAAGAACGGTAGTCAAACACCCCAAAATGACTGCTAATCACACAAACAGGCACCTGGAGTTCGTGGTTCTAGTCTTGCCTATCTATAGGAAGGTGCGGGAAACTGGGCTCACTGAAATCATCCCCTCGATCCTCATCCTAACTACGGAGGGCCAGTATCCAAAGCAAATAATGCTTCTCGTTTTCCTCTATCCTGAATTCCCCTCAAGGTGCGCCGTTTGGGGTGGGGTTATGAGGGGGCCACAGGGGCTGATTTGACCCTTGTTAACTGCAATGGCAGGCGACATTCTTTGTTTGCTGCAATGGCAGACAACATTCTTCACTTACTAGAATGGCAGGCAACATTCCCTGTGCACACCACCATAAAACAGAAAGAGTTCCCCTAAAAGCTCTTACCTCATTTACATTTATTTACTTGTTCCCAACAATTATGTTTAGATTATGCATGAAATCCTTCATGAGACATTAGACCAAGTTAGCCATCATCCCAAGCTATTCTTCTTGCTAATAAATTTCATAACAGAGATAATATTTTATAACTTTTCAGTAAACCTAGGTTCAATAAGACATGTCTGTATTCATTAAACCAATAAACTTAAACTTTAATACTGTATATTAATTTAATATTGAATGTCTCCCAGATCATGTAAACTTGAAATTCATTTGGTTTAGTTACTGCAACATTTATAAATATTTAATTTATGAGGACTCACTTTTAAGTGAATTAAATAGAGCTCTTTGACAAACTGATTTTGATAATACCATCTGGAGGTAGAGACATAAATCTATAATGTACACACAGACAGATAAACAGATACAACCAGAGATCTCATGGCTTCATTTTAAAACTCAGTCAAGAAACATGTGTTACAATATAAAACTTACTAGTTTATAAAAAAAAAAAGTGGAATAGGTTAAGTTTATCCACTCAAGTGGCTAAGGATTTTTACTATTTGCAGAAAATACTTTTGAGATTTGCATTCACAAGAGTCAGACAAGACAGTGACTGAACAATTCATCTTTGACAGAATCTGAAGGAGGCTGTGAATCAGATTGTGGGTGAGGGAGCCTTTCTAGCAGTTTGAATTTAAAAAGGTCTCTTCTCCCTCCCCTTTAAAAATATTCTATTTTAAATTTTTAAAATTTATTCTGGGCTGTGCTGGGTCTCCGTTGCTACACCGGCTTTTCTCTAGTTGTGGAAAGTGGGGCTACTCACTGCAGCGGCTCCTCTTGTCTCAGAGCATGGACTCCAGGCCCCAGGGTTGTGATACTCGGGCTCAGCTGCTCCACGGCATGTGGGATCTTCCTGGATTGGAGATGGAATCCATGTCCCCTGCAATGGCAGGCAGGTCCTTAGCCACCGAACCACTAGGGAAGTCCCAGACAAGCAAGTTTCTTTAATAAATGAGTGTCACAAGGGGCTGCTGTACCATGGGCGGACTCGCCTCCACCACTCCCGCAAGTTTCTCGGTTGCCCGAGAGAGCTGTAAACAGGCTAGGAGGAATTCTGCCCCTATCTTCAGAACTGAAAGCTCACCTATGGTATGTTCACTTTTATTCCAACAAACTCTATGAAAGCAACCCATTCAAGGAAAAGAACAGGACCGTCTCCTACCTAATCACCCGGTCCAAACCTCGCCAGTGTCTTTCAACTGAGCAAAGTCTTCCCAGCATCTTTCAACTTAGAATTCAAGGTACTTCCTTCCTGAATTACCTTAAGTTCAGGGAAACTCTACTAGTGTGGAGTCTATACACCACATAATAAAAATCGGGATCAATCATCCAAGACAGAAATTTCCAAACTAGGAGAAACTTACTGTATCATCTGGGCTCATTTAGGAGATGGACAGGGACAAGGGGCCTGGCTGGTAGCAAGTGTTTGGATCCTTGCCGCGTTTAGGCAAAGGAGAGCAGTCAGCTGTGGGACACTCCATGGTCACCAAAACTGTTGACCGGAAGGAAAACAATGTAGAAGCTGTGAGTTGAGTTTTATTCATGGACCTTACTGGGAACTATAGTCCAGGAAACAGCATGTAAGTAACTCTGAGGGGACTGCTGCCAAGAAGTAGGGATGCAGGGAAGGAGCCTATATGAATTTCTTGCCTCGGAAATACTTGCAGTCAAACATATATCTTAGTAAAAAGATTACTGCCAATGACAAACACAAACAGAGAATCTCAAAAAATTATTTTAGTGCTTTTCTATGCAAGAATCTGGCATCACTGAATTTATTTCTTAAATATGCATTTAACTGCTTTGGGGCCATATATTCAAAACAAGAATACTTCATTCTATTCTTCATCCTGAATTCCCCTCAGTGCACACTGTGCGCAGCTGCAGTGAGTTGCAACTTAACCCTTTTTAGAACTGAGTAATGAGGGAGACTCTTTGTTCTTTTTGTTTACAGCTGCTGTGGCAAACTTCTCCCTCTTCTCCTCCCATCTTGGACCATCTCTTCCCACAGACACGTTACAGATCCATCAGCGTCCTAAATGGCATACCCCGGTTTCCTTCACTAGGCCACTTAGCGTCCTTTGGGTCTCAGGTGTTGTTTCTGAGATGCTGCTTCTGTTGATTTGTAGAGACCAGCTCTGGTTCTACCATAATGAGAAAAACTAAATCATAATGCTGACCTAGAGAGTCAATACAACACTTGAAAATCAATAATTCTGAAACTGTCTTATACTGCAAACTGGACTTCTATGATTTTTTTCTACTTTTGACTAACGGCCTGGCAATCACATCAGAGAAGAGGGAAGAGCAGAAAAATGATGTTAAACAGAAGAAATTAATTCCTTGGCCAGCTGAGTTAAATACACTTACTTTCTGTTGTGATGATGAATACATTTAAGCCGTTAAGTCCATAATCCCCTTTACACTCTGTAAGGACTTTTTGGAAATAAAGGAAGGACAGAGTGTTACCAAAGGATAATGTTAGGCTGCGTGAAAGCTTCTTTGCTTTGTAAAGAAAATCTGTTATCTTTCCCAAACAAAGTTGACCCTTTTATTCAACAAACATTAATTGTACACTTACTGTGTTTCAAATAATATTAATATTACTTGAAATATTAATACAAAGGTTAATTGGAACATTAATGAGAAACTTTCCAACTTTTAACTTTCTGGCCCCTCTCCAACCAGTTTACAAAATTTACTGCCAATATCTGTATATGTGTGTAATCTCCTAAACCAAAGGACTAAAATAAATTTCCAGGTATTGAGTTCAGAAAAATTCACATTTTATACACACACACATATATATTACACATATATATAATCTTGCTATAAATTAAGATTTTTTTCTTCAGCATTCTAATTCTTTCAATATTATATAAGTATATGCGCTGACCTCAGTCTTGTCTAATTTTTTGTGATCCCACGGACTGTAACCCGCCAGGGTCCTTTGTTCATGGAATTTTCCAGGCAAGAATATTGGAGTAGGTTTCCATCTCCTCCTGCAGGGACCTTCCCAACCCAGGGATCAAACCCGAGTCTTTTGCTTTGGCAGGCTAATTCTTACCACTGAGCCAACTGAAAAACCCCCAATATTATACCCTAATCCTAACCATTTTCCACAGGACTGGAAAAGGTCAGTTTTCATTCCAATCCCAAAGAAAAGCAATGCCAAAGAATATTCAAACTAATGCAGAATTGCACTCATCTCACACGCTAATAAAGCAATGCTCAAAATTCTCCAAGCCAGGCTTCAACAATATGCAAACCCTGAACTTCCAGATGTTCAAGCTGGTTTTAGATCTCAGAGGAACCAGAGATCAAACTGCTGACATCCACTGGATCATCGAAAAAGCAAGAGAGTTCCAGAAAAACATCTACTTCTGCTTTATTGACTATGCCAAAGCCTTTGATTGTGTGGACCACAACAAACTGTGGAATATTCTTCAAGAGATGGGAATACCAGACCACCTGAGCTGCCTCTTGAGAAACCTATATGCAGGTCAGGAAGCAATAGTTAGAACTGGACATGGAACAACAGACTGGTTCCAAATAGGAAAAGGAGTACATCACCTTGCTTATTTAACTTATATGCAGAGTACATCCTGAGAAACGCTGGGCTGGAAGAAGCACAAGCTGGAATCAAGATTGCTGGGAGAAATTTCAATCACCTCAGATATGCGGATTACACCACCCTTATGGCAGAAAGTGAAGAGGAACTAAAAGCCTCTTGATGAAAGTGAAAGAGGAGTGAAAAAGTTGGCTTAAAGCTCAACATTCAGAAAACTAAGATCATACCATCTGGGCCTATCACTTCATGGCAAATAGATAGGGAAACAGTGGCAACAGTGGCAGACTTTATTTTTGGGGGCTCCCAAACCACTGCCAATGGTGATTGCAGCCATGAAATTAAAAGATGCTTGTTCCTTGAAAGAAAAGCTATGATCACCTAGAGAGCATATTAAAAAGCAGAGACGTTACTTTGCCAACAAAGGTCCATCTAGTCAAGGCTATGGTATTTCCAGTAGTCATGTATGGATATGAGAGATGGACTGTGAAGAAAGCTGAGTGCCGAAGAATTGATGGTTTTGAACTGTGTTGAGAGTCCTTTGGACTGCAAGGAGATCCAATTAGTCCATCCTAAAGGAGATCAGTCCTGAGTGTTCATTGGAAGAACTGATATTGAAGCTGAAAGTGAAAGTGAAATCACTCAGTCGTGTCCGACTCTGTGACCCTGTGGGCTGTAGCCCACCAGGCTCCTCCATCCATGGGATTCTCCAGGCAAGAATACTGGAGTGGGTTGCCATTTCCTTCTCCAGGGGATCTTCCCAACCCAGGGATTGAACCCAGGTCTCTCACATTTCAGGCAGACACTTTAGCCTCTGAGCCACCAGGGAAGCCATAGAAGCTGAAACTCCCAATATTTTGGCCATCTGACGTGAAGAGCTGACTCACCTGAAAAGACCCTGATGCTGGGAAAGACTGAAGACAGGAGGAGAAGGGGACGACAGAGGATGAGATGTTTGGATGGCATCACCGACTCAGTGGACATGAGTTTCGGTAAACTCTGGGAGTTGGTGATGGACAGGGAGGCCTGCTGTGCTGCAGTCCGTGGGGTTGCAAAGAGTGGGACACAACTGAGCAACTGAACTGAACTGAATCCTAACCATAACCCTGGAGGAATTTAAAAAAATCTTGCTGCTGCTGCTAAATCGCTTCAGTTGTGCCTGACTCTGTGTGACCCCATAGACGGCAGCCCACCAGGCTCCCCTATCCCTGGGATTCTCCAGGTAAGAACACTGGAGTGGGTTACCATTTCCTTCTTCAATGCATGAAAGTGAAAAGTGAAAGTGAAGGTGCTCAGTCGTGTCCGACTCTTCATGACCCCATGGACTGCAGCCTACCAGGCTCCTCCATCCGTGGGATTTTCCAGGCAAGAGTACTGGAGTGGGTTGCCATTACTTTCTCCATTAAGAATCCTGAAAAACTTAAATAATATTTTTTTTGCTGCAATATATAGTTATTGAAACTTAACTGAAAGCAAAGTGAGGAAGCAAGAATTTGGCAGATTTAATTTCTACAGAAGGCAGTCTCTGCTTCCCACCAAGACTCACAAAATAGAGAATTCCCTAAAAAAAATGTTTGGATGATGGGCATCTCAATTGAATGACACATGCCCATTAAGATATATGGCTGTGATATAGCGCAATGTGAGAAATACACACCATAACAAGTAGTGGAGGAAGAGATGAATTACTTCTGGGTTGGAGTGATGCTGGATAATCACATTTGATTTTATGGAGATCTACAGAAATGGGCAGGATTTAGACTGAGAAAAACTTGGAAAGGAAAACAACTATGTTGCTGGTACTGAAATGTGAGACATGACTATATATACAATAAACAGGAAGTTTAATTCAGAGGACATAAAGTAGACATATATAACGAGAAACTATGACATAAGGACTCAGTTATTCCTGCCCCACGAGGGACTCCTTCAGTCTTTGTTGAAAGACTCTCTCTTTGTTGAAAGACTCTCTCTTTGTTGAAAGATCTCTCTCTTAGCTTGAGGTAGTCTTTATGAGAGTGGGCCTAGATACAGTAATAGAAAAATAACTCGGGGAAAAGTCAAGTAAATTCAGGTAACAGAAAGCCTTGACTGTCCTGAGAAGCTTTTTGGACTTTTATTCTATTGTTTTTTCACCACACTGCAGAGATTGTGGGATTTTAGTTCCTTGACCAGGGATCAAACCCAGACCTCCTACAATGGAAGACTGTAGTCTTAACCATTGGACCACCAAGGAATTGCCTGGACTTTATTCTAAAGGCAAGAAAAAGCCACTGAATTTTTAAATATTTTCACGTACTTAACTGCACTGGATCTTCGCTGTGGCACAGGAGATGCTTACTCTCCCTTGCAGCAGGCAGGATCTTTTAGTTGTGGCATGTGGGATCTAGTTCCCCAACCAGGGATTGAACCCATGCCCTCTGCTTTGGGAGTACGGAGTCTTACCTGTTGGACCACCAGGGACGTCCATCATGGAAACTTTTTGACCAATATACTATGGTATTTGTTTTTATTTTTGTATTAAAAACTACCGTAGATTTAGTGGCTTAAAATAACATGCATTTATTGCCTCACAGTTTCCATGGGAATGGTGTTTAGGCACAGATGTGAAAAGCTGACTCACTTGAAAAGATCCTGATGCTGGGAAAGACTGATCATGGGTCCTCTGCTCATGATCTCATAGGACTGCTATTAAGATGTCAGGCAGACTGCATTCTCATCTGAAGGCTTGACTAGGAAAGAATCTGATTCCAAGCCCACTCAGGCTCATTCATTTCCCTGTGGCTAGGGCTTCCCAGGTGGCACAGTGGTAAAGAATCCACCTGCCAATGCAGGAGACTCAGGAGATGTGGATTTGAGCCCTGGGTCAGGAAGATTCCCTGGAGGAGGAAATGGAAACCCACTCCAGTATTCTTGCCTGGAGAATTCCATGAACAGAGGAGCCTGGCAGGTTGTAGTCCATGGGATTGCAAAGTCAGACACAACTGAGCGATTGAGCTCAGTACTCATATGGCTAAGAATCCCGTTCCCCAGGTCCTACAGACAGTTCTCTGCTGCCTAGACTGTTTCCCAGCAGGGCAACCTACCTCTTCAAAGTCAGTAAAGAGCATCTCTCCACTGAGCACAAGAAGGATGGGGTCACATACCTGCAGATACAGATGATATAGATAGCAACCTATCTATACCAGGGAAGTCACTCCACCACCTTTGCCATATTTTACTTGTTTAGAAGCAAGCCACAGGTCTCATCTGCACCCAAAGAGAGAGGATTATGCAGAGCGTGAGTCATGGGGCAGTCACTGTAGGGTGTTTCAGCCTCAAACATTAATGTAGCAGCAATACATCATGTGAACTGGATGGGAAAGAAAGACAATCAAACAGGAAGTTGTCATCGTTGTTGATGTTTCAACCAAAAATACACAGTTGTCACTGGAATTATACATGGAACCCACGGGGCAAGGGTCGGGAACTTCAACATGCTACATTTTACTGCTTATAGATATCAAAACAAAAAACTCAAGTATCATTCTGTCTTTAGAATTTAGTAGCTATTCCCCTACAGCACACCAATACTTCCTGGACTTCCTAGGTTACAGGTTCTCCAAAAAGCAAAAAGATTTGTTCCTCCAAAGTAATGATTTTCGGGAGAGAGAGAGAGATGGTCAAGTGCTGCCCAGCAGTCTAGCATTGTCCTCATGCCTATCATTTTCCAACTGTTCACGCATGCTGTTCTTTTCCTCCTCATCTACCTGTAACTCTGTGGTTCGGTGCTCCCACAGTGCCTGACACTTTGCTAATTCTGTGCTTTCCTTGATGGACCCATTGCTCTAAAGGTCACCTCGTGTTTGGATCTTCACGTGGGCACTTAGGGAACTCACTCATCATCCTATAGCCGCTTAGTGGGTTAAGTGTTCTTTGCGTGGTTTTGTGTGATTGTAAAACCCTTTAAGAGTTTCCTATTGCACTTTCTCACATGACATGAAAGTCAACTGGGGAGACTTCTCTTTTTTTTCCCCCATCTCATGACTTCCACTGAATCTAGCCACTTGTTTCCAAGTAATTGGATGTCTTTTTCCAGAAACATCTCTATATGCCCCCAACCCATGCCTTCTGAATTGGAAGGAGGGAAGGTGATGAGATTTGGGGGTGCTCAGGCTCCTCTCAAGTGAGGATTTCAGGGCCCCTCATTGAGCTCCAAGGGGAAACCAGGATCCAAGGGGGAAAGCAGTTAATGCCACGTGGAGCTCTGTCACCAGCTGCAGCAACAGGGGCTGAGGTTCGTCCTGCCAGCCTCCCACTTCTGTTTACCTTCAGGATTAGGGGCCCATCAGAGCCCAGGAAGGGTTACTCCTCAAACCTGTGTGATTAAGAGGATCTGTGTGCTACAAATAGTGCCAGATCCCCTTTCCAGAAAAATCCACTTCCCAGCCCCATGGAGACTGGTTTGCTTACCACTTGTGCTATTAGCTTCTCCAGGGTCTCTTCAGCTTTCCACCCGAGCTCACCTATCCCTGGGGCAGCTCCTGGTGAATGCTTGAGCAAGCTGAGGTTAGTCAAGAGCTCACTCTTCTTGGGGTGTCCCCCAATCAATGACTAGCAAGAAGGGGTACCACTCTTCTCACTGTACCATCTTCCTTTCCCTCTTCCTCCTCCTCCTGCTTCTACAACTTTTCTCTTCACTTGAATATTTTCTGATAAAAGAGTTGGAAAAAAGAAGTAAAGACTAAATAAAGTTTTGTGCTGTTTTATTTCCTTCGCTGCACCACGAGGCATGTGGGATCTTAGTTCCCTGACCAGAGATCAAACCCTCTGGGGTTGGAAGCACAAAGTTGTAACCACTGAAATCCCTAAATAAAGTTGCAATAGGAGATAAGAAACAGACACATGAGCAGCGCAATGTATATATCTGATTTTGATAGTGATTCAAATAAGTTATAAACTAGGAGAAATATGCGAAATTTTAACCCTGGGGTGGATATTTGATGACAGTAAGGAAGAACTGTTAACGCTTCAGGTGTGACAATGGTGTTTTGGTTATAAGTTTTAAAGGAAGCCTTGTCTTCTAGATGTGCAGGCTGAAATATTTACAGGTAAAATTATACGATGCCTAGCATTGATCCTCCTACTTCCTTCTGATTCTAATATTCTGAATTTTGGTGAGAAATGTTGTTTTTAACCTTAAATAACCACTTCCGTATTGTATGAAAGCCGGTAACATAGGTTTTGTTTTTATTGAATGTCTTCAGCACTTGGTTCTCAGATGTACCCACAGTATGCAGGTATTGCTACTCAAGAACAGATGATGAGGGTGAGTGTGTGTGGTGTGTGTGTGTGTGTGTGTGTGTGTGTGTGTGTGTGTGTTTGAGGACATGCCAGAGAAAAGGCTTTGAATACAGTGAAAACCTTAATCTCTTCTCTATCTGTATATTCTAGCCGGACAATACCTACTACACTACCACAGGAAGAATAACTCTCTTTATAAGTAACTAAGTCAAAACATAGTTATGTGTACTTCTGTTTAATTTTTCAGTTCCAACGAGTTACCAACCCCCAGCATACTCTTCCTAAACATTAAAATGTGGATTTTTTATTTCAGAGGCTGAGGTGATGAAAATATTTAAGTATCTAGCTTTCTTAATAGCAACTCTAGATAGCTTAATGACTTCTGAACCTCAGATGTAAGTTCCAGAAGAAAAAACTACTTTGGGTTTCTGGGAAACACCCAAAACTGACTCAGAATTGTCAACAAGTTTCTCCAGTACGTTCACAGAGGAGGAGATTTATGACAGTGACAGATCACTGAACGACATCCTAGGAAACTCCCTCCTCCAAGACAACGCCAACACTAAAGAATTCAGTGGGACAAGTTGTCTATCCGGTCAATAGAAGCATCTGCTGTCTAAGGGGAGATCACATCCCTTAGATTGAAAAGACACTGCACCACCTAGGGACAACTATGGGAAATGTTTTGTTTTCAAATTCAATGGCTTCCAACCAGAAAGGGTTTAGAAATTATGAAGCAGGATTTCCTTTCTAGTTAATCACTATACTATATAAATTACATAATTTGTCCTCAAAATCTTAAAAATAAAGCAGAGTTTCTCACCTGAAATTATTTTTTTTTTAAGTTACCCAGTCAATAAGCTTTGCTTTTTAAGTTCTCTACTGGTACAAGCTAACGATGAACTATTAGGCAAGAGTGTGTAGAGTACTGAGGTGTGATTTTGATAAGCTAACCTAGATAGCGTATTTAAAAGCAGAGACATTACTTTGCCAACAAAGGTCTGTCTAGTCAAGGCTATGGTTTTTCCAGTGGTCATGTATGGATGTGAGAGTTGGACTGTGAAGAAAGCTGAGCGCCAAAGAACTGATGCTTTTGAACTGTGGTGTTGGAGAAGACTCCTGAGCGTCCCTTGGACTGCAAGGAGATACAACCAGTCCATTCTAAAGGAGATCAACCCTGGGATTTCTTTGGAGAGAATGAAGCTGAAGCTGAAACTCCAGTACTTTGGCCACCTCATGCGAAGAGTTCACTCATTGGAAAAGACTCTGATGCTGGGAGGGATTGGGGGCAGGAGAAGAAGGGGACGACAGAGGATGAGATGGCTGGATGGCATCACTGACTCGATGGGCGTGAGTCTGAGTGAACTCCGGGAGTTGGTGATGGACAGGGAGGCCTGGCGTGCTGCGATTCATGGGGTCGCAAAGAGTCAGATACGACTGAGCGACCTAACTGAACTGAGTGAGGATTTTATACAGATTATTTGATTCATCAGTAATTTTATATCCCTGGATTTCTGCTAATAAAAATTTATTTAAAGAAGTATATCTCAGAGAAATTTATGGGAATTTTTTTGTACAATAAAAGTTCTTCTTCATTAAATTCTTACCCCTGCTTTTCGAAAACTAGCTTTACAAAATGATTAAATTTAAAGATAAATGAAGATCAGAGACTGTACAGTTATTGCATAATGCCTGCCCAACAAACATTCAAATATATATTAAACTGAAAAATTGTATCTGTCTTTTACACTGGAATGCTTTGAAATGATTAGAATCAAATTGAACATCACTTCGAAAATGGTGGATGGTGGATCAAAGAACTAAACATAAGAGCTAAAGTGATAAAATTCTTAATGAGAATATAAGGAATCTTTATCATGCAGGATTTGCAAAGATTTCTTGTATATGCCACCAAAAGCACAGGCTACAAAAGAAGTAATAGGCAAATAAAGTTTATCAAAATTAAAGACTGCTGTCATCAAAGAACACTATCAAGAAAGTGAAAACACAACCTATAAGATGGGAGAAAACATTTGCAAATCATATATATGATAGGGATTAATAGCCACAATACATACATATATCCTACAATCCCCCCAAAAATCAATTAAAAAATGAGCAAAGTAACTACATAGATATTTCTCCCCGAAAGAAAACAGACAAATGACCACAAAGCCCATGAAAAGATGCTCAAGGCCTTCAGTCTTTAGGGAAACGCACATCAAAACTACAATGAGATACCACTTCATAGTCATTAGGATGGCCGTCCACTGCCCTCTCCCCCGGAAAATGCCGGCAAGGATGTGGAAAAACTGGAACTCTTAAGCACTGCCGGTGGGAATGTAACATGGTGCCACTTGGTAATGCCTTAAAAAGTTTATCCTAGAACTACCATGCTGAGTGCTCAGGTCCAACTCTCTGTGATTCCATGGACGGTAGTCCGCCAGGCTGCTCTGTTCATGGAATTTTCCAGGCAAGAATACTGGAATGGGTTGCTATGTCCTACTTCAGGGCATCTTCCCGATCTATGGATAGAACTCACATCTCTTGCGTCTCCTGCATTGGCAGGCAGGTTCTCTACCACCTTGCCACCTGGGAAGCCCAAGAATTACCATATGATCCAACAATTCTACTCCCAAGTAAACACCCAAAAGAGCAACATCACAGAAAAGGAAAGCAGTGGATTTAGGCACTTGTAGTGCTTACTCCCGGAGAAGGCAATGGCACCCCACTCCAGTATTCCTGCCTGGAAAATCCCATGGACGGAGGAGCCTGGTGAGCTGCCGTCCATGGGATCGCGAAGAGCCGGACACGACTGAGTGACTTCCCTTTCACTTTTCACTTTCACGCATTGGAGAAGGAAATGGCAACCTACTCCAGAGTTCTTGCCTGGAGAATCCCAGGGACGCGGGAGCCTGGTGGGCTGCCATCTATGGGGTTGCACAGAGTCAGACACGACTGAAGCCACTTAGCAGCAGCAGCAGCAGTGCTTACTCAAATGATCAGTGAAGGGAAACCCCAGATGACAGCCATGTAGTAGGTAATATAAGGCAATCAATCTAGACTAAACATGATGATAAAAGGCTCCAGGAAGGAGATAACCAAAAAAAAAAAGGCGAGACAAAATACAATGGGCTCTGGAACAACATAGTTTTGAATTGCTACGGACCACTTATATGCAAAGTTCTTTCACTAAATCTGTACTATGATTGTCTGAATCCACAGATTCCAAACTATGCATATGAAGGGCTGACTGTCAAGTTTTACTCAGATTTTCCACTGCAGGGAGGGTTGGCATTTTGCAGGGAGGGTTGGTGCCCCTTACCCTGACAGTGCTCAAAGTTTAACTGTAGACTGTTCAGTATGCTGGAAAGTTAAAAAAATAAAACAACACTACAATAAAGGTAAATAGCGTGAGCATACAAGGCAATTAGAAATCATCTGGGAGGGAATTCCCTGATGGTCCAGTGGATAGGACTAGGTGCTTTCACTGCCAGGACCTGGATTCAATCCCTGGTTGGGGAACTAAGATCCCACAAGCCATGTGGCATGGCCAAAAAAAGAAAAAATACCAGGGAAAACAAAATGTGTAATAGAAAGTTCCAAATATCACCATATCATTAGCACGCGCGTGCGCGCGCGCGCACACACACACACACACACACACACACACACACAGAGATACTAACAGCTAACATCAAACAAAACATAACTGTAGGCTGGATCAGCTGTCTGCTGAGGGCTGCCTCTGGTCATGGGCACTGCCAAATGCAGTTCTGAGGTGGGGACTCCCAGAAAGAATGGCCTCTAATAGTGGCATCTCCCATCACCATGTAAGGAAGGGATGGGGTAGTTAGAGGGGAAAGTCACTCAGTCGTGTCCGTTGTGTCCGACTCTTTGTGACCCCATGGACTATACAGTCCATGGAATTCTCTGGTCCAGAATACTGGAGTGGGTAGCCTTTCCCTTCTCCAGGGGATCCTACCAACCCAGAGATCGAACCCAGGTCTCCCACGCTGCGGGTGGATTCTTTACGAGCTGAGCCACCAGGGAAGCCCAAGAATACTGGGGTGGGTAGCCTGTCCCTTCTCCAGCGGGTCTTCCAGTCATAACATGCAGCATATTTGACATTTCTGAATACGCTAATCTCAGGAATGGAAAAAGCAGAATAATCACAAGTCATTCTTGCAGAGGTTTTTGGGTCTGTAGGTTTTTTTTTTTTTCTTCATGAAAATTCTAGGAAACGAGGTTTTCAGGGTGGCATATACAAATTTAGAAAAATAGTATCATCTTTTGGGAAAATTCCATCCACTAAAATCTTATTTTACTTAATGAAATTAAGCTGCTGCTGCTAAGTCGCTTCAGTCGTGATCGACTCTGTGCGACCCCATAGACGGCAGCCCATCAGGCTCCCCCGTCCTGGGGATTCTCCAGGCAGGAATACTGGAGTGGGTTGCCATTTCCTTCTCCAATGCATGAAAGTGAAAAGTCAAAGTCAAGTCGCTCAGTCATGTCCAACTCTTAGCGACCCCATGGACTGCAGCCTACCAGGCTCCTCCGTCCATGGGATTTTCCAGGCAAGAGTACTGGAGTGGGGTACCATTGTCTTCTCTGATGAAATTAAGCATTATTAGTTAAATGATACCAGAAGACCAATTAACTGTGAAAGTTATTTCTTAGTTCTTACTAATCGGACATGGAAGAAATCTGGAACTTTTTTGTAGAATTCTTGTGTAGGATTTGTCTTATTATTCATAAACTATTTATAATTATTAAAGAAATTTAGAAAATACAGGTGAGAAAAAGTCACTCTTTAGAGCATGACTTTGTAACAGTATCTGCTAAATGCTTCCATGAACACATATAGTCTGTTTCTGTATAATGTTGACTGTGACCTTGACAGGGCTAAGCAGTGCATAACTGTGCAACGGAATGAGTTACATACTGCTCTGAAAGGCAGTCTTGTCATCAGTAGAACAGGGACAACCGTCACCTGGCCTGCATCTCCTGACTGTGTGAGGACCCCTTACAACAGTGTTTCTCCAAGGACAGCCTCAGTGGCTAGGAGTTCTACCAACAGGCAGTGATTCCAACTTCCAGCCCTGAAGGGACCAGGGGACACTACAGTTATAGGAACTCCAAAAGGACAATGGTACGAAGAGCCTCTGGCGAGGAGCTATGGGCTACGGCAACAAGGCTGGACGGGAGCTATGAGAACTAACAACTGGGTCTACAATGAGAAGCTCCAACAAGGAATCAATCGATCCAGTTCTTGTGGGTCACTTTCCCGGAACTAAGAGCAGGGTGAAAAGAACGGTTGAGAGTTGGCACGGAGAAACAGATGGAAAACAAACAACAAAATGCGTTTATCGGATTTAACCTTTACAATCCCTCTTTTTATCTTGCCTCTTGGGAATCTGTAGATTTCTTAGGCCTTGTTTTCAAAAATCCTCTCCCCCACTTAATATTTACCAAAACTGCCTTAGTTGAGAGTCTATTTGCCTCTTGGGCAAAACCAGGGTAACCCTTGGGAATAACGGTAATTCCCCTGTTATGTACTGAATTGTATGCCTCCAAACTCAGGTTGAAGCCCTGATCCCCAATGTGACCATGTTTGGAGATAGGACTTTTAAGCAAGTAACTGAGGTTAAACGAGGTCATGAGGTGGGCCCTAATCCAATAGAGCTGGTGTCCGTATAAGAAGGGGAAGGGACGCCAGGAGTGTAGACGCTTATGCATGTGTGTACGGGTGCACCAGCAGAAGCCACGTGAGGACAAAAACACAGTGAGAAGGGATTCTCTACAAACCAAGGAGAGAGGCCTGAGGAGAAATCAAACCTGCTGACACCCTGATCGTGTATTTCCAGTCTTTATTTCGGAGCTGTGAGATAAATTTCTGTTAAGGCACCTAGTTTGTGGCATTTTGATATGGCAGCCCTAACATACTACTGTTTATAAAATCTTTTACTGAGCACCTTATATTCTAGTTCTTTATGTACATCATCTACTATTAAACTTTCTCAATCCTAGAAAGTAGGTATTCTTCAGTTCTCACAGACAAGAAAGCTGGAGTTCAGAGAGGTTAGCAGCTTGTCCATGGCCACAAAATAATAAGTAGTCGAGGATTATGATGGAAACTTTTGTCTCTTTGGGTCCAAAGCCATCACAACTATTCTAGCAGCACATGAGAAAGGAATATAGTTACTAAGGCTCTGTTCTGGCTGTGTTTAATTAGGAAAAATTATTTTCTGTTTCTGCAGCACACTTAGGCCTCTTTTCACATTTCCTGGACTTCAGTTATATGCCAGACTGATGACTCTCAATTCTGTAGCTTTAGCCTACTCCTTCTTCTCATGGATACCTCACCAGGATAGCCTAATGGCATCTTAACTCAGTAAAAGAGAACCGGAAGGGACCTCCCTGGTGGTCCAGTGGTTAAGAATTCACCTTGCAATGCAGGGAATGTGGGTTTGATCCCTGGTTGGGGAGCTATGATCCCACATGCTGGAGCAACTAAGCCTTTGAGCCACAACTAGAGTCCAAGTGTTGCAATAAAAGATCTTGCAGGATGTGATGAAGATCCCACGTGCTGTAACTAAAAACTGAGGAAACTAAGTAAATATTTTAAAAGAGCCCGCAGATTGAAATACTTGCAATATCCTAGACTCCTTCATCATCTTATCAAATTGGTTCAATTGGTCACTCAAATCTGTTGTTTTTATCTAATTGTTTCTCAAATACATCATTTGACTGCAGTTGCCCCTATAACTCAGTTCCTGGATAACCTGCAGTAAGCTCCTAAACTGGTTTCACTGCCTTTCATCCTTCTTTGTTTTTTTTTTAACCTCTGGGCTTTTTCTAAAGACACTTGTAACCACAAAATTGTCCTGCAGTGACTACTCCATTACCTTCACATCAAAATACAAATTATTTAGCTAGTCATCATCTGACTTTCACCTTCCTCTTCAATTTAATCACCCCAGCTACAGTCAAAGATAAACCACTTACTTGTCACCTAGCCTAACAGTTAAAAGAACATACTAGCATTCGGAGCTTCCTTGGTGGCTTGGCAGTAAAGAATCCACCTACAATGCAGGAGCCACAGGAGACGTGAGTTCAATCACTGGGTTGAGAAGATCCCCTGGAGGAGGGCATGGCAACCCACTCCAGTATTCTTGCCTGGAGGATCCCATGGACAGANTTCGGAGCTTCCTTGGTGGCTTGGCAGTAAAGAATCCACCTACAATGCAGGAGCCACAGGAGACGTGAGTTCAATCACTGGGTTGAGAAGATCCCCTGGAGGAGGGCATGGCAACCCACTCCAGTATTCTTGCCTGGAGGATCCCATGGACAGAGGAGCCTGGCGGGCTAAAGTGCATGGGGTCGCAAAGAGTCGCACAGGACTGAATCAGCTTAGCATACACACAAGCTCTGGTGTCTGACTGCCTTAAGTTGAATGCTGTCTTGACTTCACACAAGCTGTGTGAACTTTGGAAAATTAAGGTTGTTGTGTGGATTAAATGAGCTAACATACTCAAAGAGCTTGTATATTGTCTGGCACATAATTTGTTAACTCTTAGCTAGTATTAGCAGCAGCAGCATTCTCAACTATGCATTTGCATTGACGCTTTCTCAGGGTGGAGTACCGTTATGTGGCTATGCCCTTCTTTATTAACATTCGGTTCAGGAGGTCACATCTAGTAGCAAACTTACCTTGCCCCTTTCCACTGTTTCCTTTGCAAGCTTCTTTGTTATGGTAACTGCGTCTATCACCAGGTTATGAGTTCCTAAAGTAGGGTGGTGAGCTGGAGAAGACTGGAGAGAACACTGGACTGCAAGGAGATCAAACCAGTTAATCCAGATCAAACCATGTTACTTGCTCAGTTGAGTGGGACTCTTTACGACCCCATGGAGTGTAGCCTGCCAGGCTCCTCTGTCCATGGGATTCTCCAGGCAAGAATACTGGAGTGGNTGGAGAGAACACTGGACTGCAAGGAGATCAAACCAGTTAATCCAGATCAAACCATGTTACTTGCTCAGTTGAGTGGGACTCTTTACGACCCCATGGAGTGTAGCCTGCCAGGCTCCTCTGTCCATGGGATTCTCCAGGCAAGAATACTGGAGTGGGTTCACATTGTCTTCTCTTGGGGATCTTCCCAACCCAGGGATCGAACCTGGGTCTGCCACACTGCAGGTAGATTCTTTACCATCTGAGCCACCAGGGAAGCCCATCCTAAAGAAGTGAGTGAGTAAAGTCGCTCAGTTGTGTCCGCCTCTTTGCGACCCCATGGGCCGTAGCCTACCAGGCTCTCCTCTGTCCAGGAAATCAACCCTAAATATTCATTGGAAGGGCTGATGCTGAGGCTGAAGTTCCAAAACTCTGGTCACCTGATGCCAAGAGCTGACTCACTGGTCAAGACTCTAATGCTGGGAAAGACTGAGGGCAAAAGAATTGGATGGCAGAGGACGACATGGTTAGACAGTATCACTTGACTCGGTGGACATGAATTTGCGCAAACTCCGAGACAGCAGAGGACAAGCCCTGTAGGCTACAGTCCACGGGG